>VZRR01009214.1:766507-799672 GCA_013398015.1 Oreocharis arfaki
GAGTGGGGGAATGTGAGTATATACAGCTATTTTGTACTTAAAATGGATCACTGTTGTGGTGGTCCAGATTTGAACATAGCCTTAAAAGATGGAATTATCCAAGTCTAGCTATAACCTGTTGGAAAGAACAGTGTGCTAGACTTTGTAGGTTGCAAGGACAATGATCAGTTAAAGGAGCAATGCACTTGTGAGTCTCTTGTTCTCCCTGTGCTACGTAACTGCAGATGTCAAAACATATTTTGCATACGAAGTCCACTCTTCTAAAAATCACTTGATCTTATTAAACTTTATTAGTCTAAGTGAAGAGCTGAAGATGGCTTTGCTTGCAAATGTGTGGAGTAGTGACAAGTAACATATAGTATAGAGACCAGGATCACTAGTAGGGATTCTTAATCCTAATTGGCTGGTATCCAGTGATTGGATGTCTGATGCTATTGATACTGTTAGAATATTTTAGTGTGATATCTGGCTCGTCTTCATGCATGCAGAGAGGACTGCTGATCACAACTGTATTAAAAATACTGCATTTATACTGCCTGTGATATTTTCCAGATGAACAAGTCTTAGGGACTCTCCTGCAGTACAAGTTCATCTCACAATTTGCAGTCTTTCTTATTATGGAAGCTGATACTCCAGTCTGATTCATTTGATGAAATACAGCTCTGGATTGAAATGGTTCCTCAATCTGTGCCTATCATTTCCCCAGCCTTGTAGGAGATGGAGAGTTATAGTGACCTGGCTTCAGGTTCTAGTTTAACCTTTAACTGCTGTAACACGATGAACTTGCTAGTGCTGGTCTTGCTTCATGTGTCTGGTAGTTAGCAGCGTAAATGTAGCTCCTGCCAGAGCGTATTTGTGACAGCCAGTGTCGGTAAGTGCACAAACAATTCTGGGGGGGTTTAGGCGGGATTACTAAGTAATAATGTTTGACTGAAACTGGTGTTATGTAACATTCAGTCACATTGTAAATTGTAACTTTCAATGTATCAAGTAAATGTATTTATTCTGTGTTTTTTCCTGTAACATTTAGGGATATGGCTGTTGCCACTTGGAACAAGCATGTAACGTTTATAAAGAGGTTAGATCCCTTCATGTGTACAGAGTAAAGTAGTTCCTTGCCTTAAATTCTTACTTTTCATCCTGATATTATAAAGTATAACGTTTTCAAAAGCCATTTTGAATTTCCTGTCCAGTGCCCTTATCTTTGCAACTGCAAGTCTGCTAGTAGATCTTAGGGAGAGAAATTAATTTCTTACCAAAAGCAAATCTGAGGCTTGGGTTTCACTCCAGTGCTCGGCCCAGACACTGCAGCAGGGTGGTGGCTGCACCAGCCCCTTGTCTAAAGCATGAATTATGAACAGGGTCAGGGAACTGCCCTGTTTCTGCAGCAGTATAAGGAACTGCTTGGCTGCTGTAGTTCTACCTTCTTTGGCCTTAGTTGTACAAACTGTTTTTCTCCCTTCACATCAGCACTGAGGCGTGTGTGGCCTTGCAGATGTGACTGGCAGGCCCGGTGGGCTGTGTTGAGTGGCTCTGCTGCGGGGGGAGATGGGCTGGAACTGCCGGGGGCAGGGGAGAAGGGACAGAGGGACAGGGGATGGTGATGGCAGCACTGGGTAATATAAATGGGGACTGTGAAACTGCCCCAGTGTGCTCTGTGAGACATCTCAAGCTGAATGAATTCCTTGATCCAATTAAACATGGCCCAGAAAAATCTATAACCACAACTGAGAAGGTAGAAACATCCAGCATTACTTGGGGAAGGATATGAGGATATCCCAAGCAGGAATTTCTACCAAGCACACTGTGATCTCTGTTTAGATTGGAAACCATTAACTAGATATATGCCAAGAGGTAAGATATTAGCACAGCAAAAGAGGATAGAGTAGCATTTGTAATTTTTCAGCCTGCATATCCTAAAATTTTCAGTGGCATTAAATATGCCTCTTGATCTCAAATTGTTGGGGTTTTTTTTAGTTGAATTGCCAGTTGGAGCATTTACAGTCCATTGAAAGCTAATGGAATTTCAATACTTAAATATTTTCTGGGTAACCTCAGAATGGCTGAGGAGCTCTTACAGTTCATAGCTCAGTGAGATTGTTAATTAGTTTTGTGATCCAGGGAATTTCTGTGACTGCATTCTTGTGGGCATATCACAGAACCAAACTCTTCAAAGCCTCTAATTCATATTCTGATAACTCAGGATCACTAAAATACTGTTGCAAAACCTTGTTCTTTCTGTGCTTGCTTTTGATGACATCATATTTAAGTCTTTATAATAGGTTGAATACCCAGATTTTCCTTTAAAAGTAGGTGTCTGAAGGGTTTAACAAAGCTCTTCTGTCAAGCTATTGGGCTAAGGGTTTCTAGAATCCTGTTTTAAAATCCAAAGAATGGCTGCTTTCAGTGGCAGGATAGCAATGAAAAGAAATGTCCAAAGATATCAGCTGCACAGCAAGAGAACAAGGGCTGATCTCAGCAATTTTGAGCTTAGAGCTTTATTTCAGTTTTAAATCTCGAACTGAATGGAAGAACTAGGAGCAATTCCAATTAAAGCCTTTGGAGGGTCTCAGATTCTTTTATTACAGCAGCAGAATATTTATTGGAAAACAGGTAGACTTAGTGAAGCTGCTTTTTTTTTTTTTTTTTTNTTCTTTTTTTTTTTTTTTTCCTTATGTACTTGGATGAACTGTAGCAAAGTTTCTTTCTTGTGAAGTGGCAAGAGCTTTTTCCTTTAAGTGTTGTGCAGCTGTGGTGTCTTAATGCAGGTGGAGTAAAAAGGGATGTGAAAGTGTGGTCTGGTTTGAAATATGTGTAGTTATTCAGTCATAGTCTTTGAATCTTGGCATTAGGTAAACCAGCCCTGTTTGTAAACTGCCTTCTGAGCAGTTTAACTGTTTAGGTTGAGGAGAGGGTGGAGAAAAAGCAGTTTACTTAGATGTTTATAAACAATTGCCTTGAAGTGCTTAGTTTCAAGGGACCAGCCAAGAATGACACAACATTGTGCAGGGGGCCTTAGTTAACCTGCAGAAATTGTAATCTAAACAGATAAGGGAAGGCTGAAATAGTTGGTGAGTTTACGGTTAGATATCTTACATTGGAGGTGTCATGGTTTGATTAGTCCTGTGGCCAAGTAGAGATCTTCAGAAGTCTAAATCAAAACAGCTGATTAGTAACTCCTATGGTTTGATTTGTAGATTGTGTGCTTCATGTGGGCAGCCTGTGGCTGGTGTAACCTTCCTTTCTTGCTCTGAGGAGCATCTTTCACTAGCATCACAAAGCTCCTGTTGTGTATAGGGCTGTGTGTTACCTATTATAGAATAAATGCAGAGTTATCAAGTCAATGGCTTAATCCTTATCTTTTAAAACAGATGAAGCAGGTAATTACTTTTAATTTCTTAAAGATTGAAGACTGCCAGAAATCTCATCTCTGACATGGGGTCTGTCTAGCAGTTTATTTCAGAGCAGGATGAATGGTAACCTGAAGAAACCACCTCCCCTACCTCACTCCCCCAGATAAACTTTCAGAAGGTTTGGGGTGTGTTTTTTTGTTTTTGTTTTTTTACAGCTTATGACACTTAGCATATGAAGTTCAACAGGGTGTCAGTAAACCCGAGGGTAAAAATAACAGGTGGAAATTAAATAGATTAACTGACTGCCCAATGGATTGCTTCTTGTCCTGTCAGAGCAGGGTAAGTCTTGCTGGAAAGTAAACTGTGCCCAAACAACAAGTAAAGAGCAATAGGGGAGAGGAGGCATCTTACCACAGCATTAGGTGTCTTGTCTGGATTCTTATGCAGAGTGAGCTCTTCAGCAGATGCTCTAAGACCCATTGCCTTAAACTGAAGGGAATTGAGTAATGTTTTAAAGCAACTGCAGTTGTCACAGGTTCTTCTAGACACTGCTGCTTTTTTGAGAAGTGGTTGGATTTCCCAAGATTTGTTTTTCTGTGAACAGATGAGTTAGTGTCTTGACTGCCTCAAGAATGTTTAATGTACGAAATAGGAAGAAAATTCATCCTTGCCTACTCAGAGATAACAGAGGAAAGAGCTTCCCCTTGTGTTAATAGATTTATTTTAATTTTAAATTTTTTTTTAACCTCAAGGAACTGTTAGATGTGAGCTTTGAACCATGTTGTGTAAACTGTTTCTTAGCCTGCAGAGGTGGAGATAAAAATAAACAAACAGTTGGCTCCTATGCCTTCTCTTGTTGTTTTATTAGAATATTCCTATTATAATCTCACTATGCCCCTTTCTGAACCAGTGATGTGCTGTTAGCTTGTTGTTCTGTAAGCACTGGTACTTCTGCACTGATACTGACTGTGTTAATCCTATGTCACACTGCTTCAGCCTTGCCTTGTCCTCTGTTCTTGCCTCTGCACAGCCTGGCTGTTCTGGGCTGAAGGGGGCCACGCTCCCTCTGGTGCCAGCAAAGAAGAGATGCTTTGTGTGAAGCTTCTGGGACCTCACTGAGTGCACACTGCACAGGGGCTGTGTTGTGAGCATACTGCTGCATTCACAGGGATCATGTAGTCCTGATCCTCTGAAGCATTCAAGTGGTACTTGGAACAGCTCTGCAGGGAAGATCAAGTACCTTGGCCATGAAGAGCTTTAGATGCAATCAAACTGTGATTTTGTATGCTATTGGGTGGGTTTTGTTTAATATTATACTCTCATTGTGAATTGGGTAATACTGTAATCCTGACCTTGCAGTTTCTACAGGCCATTGTTGGGGTGGAATAGAGAAGGAAGGATTTAAATATTCTCTCCACTTACCTCTATGATGAACCTCTATGATGCATCAAGTTTGTCAGTATTTTTCCTAAAAGACAGCAATTCATTTACCATGACCATGTAAAGATGTAGTATTTGTACTGACAGGACAGAGAAATCTTTTCTCTTGGCTATTAGTAAGTTATGCCTTTATTGCTGTTGCATAGCACAGTGGACTTAGTGCTGCTTCCTATTACATGTTCCTAAGGTTGTGATGCCAGACAAATATGTAACTTGAAAGCTTTGTGTTAGATAACACAACAGTTACAACAATGTTAGGATGCCCGGTAAAAGAATAGTCACAGGTGAAAACCAGTCACAATTATACTGAAAAGTAGCTAAGGGTCACACTCCAGGAAACAGCTTATTTACTACTTATTTACTACTACTGTGAAAGCCAGACTACTCTTGAACTAGGACAAAACAGCATTCTCTACAATTTAAGAGCAAGCTGTGTTATTTCTGGAACACTTAAATCTCATTGTGTGGCCAATCTGTAGCTCTTGTTCCTTGCTTGTTTATGTCCAGGCAAGCTGAAATCTGTAGACCATGTGGACAATAGGCAAAGCAACAACTTCTGGAGTTCAGATGCAACCTGTTGTGTTTTTTCACCTTTTCTTGGCAGGGAACCATTCTCTTCTCTTGCCTCACTGGTGGCTAAGAGTTAAAAACAATCTTGCAATTCTCTTCTAGTTTAGAATGTCTGTGGCAATGGTTGAATTCACTGTCCCCAACAAATGTGTGTTTGTGCTGTACAGGGAGAACCTATGGAGAAGTAGGAATTGTCACATCCCATTTCTCTACTAAGGAGTGTCCTGGATGAGGGAGCTGATGTATAACATAATAGAGAAGATTACCAGAGGAAAATATCTGTCTTCACTTACCAGTGTTTATCCCAGAATGAGCACTTAAAGATGATTAATTTGCATTGCTGTACTAAATGTATGTAGCAAACAGGTGTGAGTAAAAATCTCTGCATGGAAAAATACTGCTGCTCAGATGTTTGAAAATGCTGTCCTGAGGGCACTTCTTGATTGTTGGCATGTTTGTTCTTGCATGCAGAGTCAATGAGAACTTAGTTTGATTGTTGCTTTTCAGAACATCAAGTCATGACAAGGGAAAAATAATAGTCACTATCAGTATACTCCAAGGGCAGCTGTCCAGACTGGTCACGGAATTGTCAGTCTCAAAACACAGGGTACATAAACTGGATTGCTTGGAGAAAACTGGTTTCAGGGAGAGGTTTGGACTGGATAGCATCCAAAGGTCCCTTTCCAGGCTAAATAATCCTATGGTGTGTTTGTAGGCTCATGATCCCTTAGTCTCTTGGTAATTTTGGTTAGGGCAGCGGGTTGTCCTGAAGCTTTTTCCAATATACTACTCAGTAACTTCTACTGTTGGCCTTGTGTTTCCAAACAGTAGCACTTGATGATGTGGCAGCTGCAGTGTTTCTCTAAAGTAATTGTGTGCAGGCAAATTTGAGACTCCTGGAAGGCCCATTGCTTCTGTGCTTCTGGAATAAAGTGTGTTGCTATAGATCAAGGCGGATACAGCCCCTTCCTATAGCAGTGTTTTCTGAATGGTCTGCTGGTCTCCTTACAGCTCTCTGCCAGGATATGAACAGCTGGAGTCCTTTGTGGTGCTCTGAGGACACGATGGTCACTATCCTGCCATCTCCCATATACACATCATGTGTCTGAAATATTCATATTTGGGTTTTTTTCTGTGTGGGAATCCTGACTGGTGACACATCTTTGTTTCACTTACTTCTGCTTTTATCCCCAGTGTGCTGTTCTTAGAGATGCTGCTCTGTGCTAATCAGTGTGGCAGCTGCTGCTTATGCTTCTGGTACAACTACTGTGTCCAGCTACTCTTAAAAAGACCCACCAACCAAAAAAAGAGGCAGTATTATTTTTAAGAAGCCTCCAGCATTTAATTTCTAGCCTTGCATAACACACAAACAGAGGCTTGTTAGCTAAGGCTTGTTTGTTGAAGCTTACTCCTTTATGGCTTAGCAACATCAGGAGAAGAATAGGAACTGAGATTTTTTTGCAGTAAAGCAGGAATTTTTTTTTTCTAAGCAAATTAGGTTTGCAGCATCAAAAGGCAGGATGAGTGTAAAATAAATGCTAATGCCATGTCATAAGACTTTCTGCTAGAAGCTTTTGCAACTTGTTCCTGCCAATTTACTGTGTATCTCTGCTGTTTTCTTAGCCTACATAGGGAGAAGATCAAAAGCCAGATTTCTCCCTATGAGAAGATCTAAGGTATAGCTGTATCAACATTAAAGAAATATTTTAGAAAGGTGTAAAGCCTTATAACAAGAACAATAAAAACCACTTAGTTTCATGTCGTTTGAGAAAGAGTGGGTTTTTCTTTAGAAACTGCTCTAGACAGTAGTCTTGTAGGCTGTGTTTACAAATAAGAGTAGCTTGTTAGAAACCTTTGGCACTTTTATTAATCATACTGTTGTCACAAATAGAAAGTATTTGTTTTGATACCTTGTCCTGCTCATACTTAAGGCATGGTTTGCATTCCAGTGTATTGGAGTGGCCATTCTTTAGGCTTGTGGGGCATGGTTTTAATCTGGTCTTTCAGCACTTGAGACACTTTACCTGCATGCTACCCTGATGTCACCAATGTCATGGATGAGTGACTGTGCTTCTTCTGTCTGCAGATCTAATTGGTTGCCTGGTACTTCATCTGTGGCAGGACAATGGCTGCCAGCAAGAGCAAGAACCAGAGTTCCTTGGCCCTCCATAAAGTAATTATGGTTGGCAGTGGAGGTGTGGGCAAATCTGCACTCACACTTCAATTTATGTACGATGAGGTGAGTAACTTTGGTTCAGCTTCTCTAAAGCACAAATTCAAACAGTTTGCTAAGCTTCTTTTTGTGGGACAGGGGAACTAAATGTCATGAGCAAAAGAGCTGATGACCCACCTGGCAGGAGCAGAATGTAAGAAGCTGAGAGACGTGCCCTCTGGGAACATGTCTGGCTAAAGGTGACAAAATCGATGCTTATTTGTGAAAGAGCAGTGTCTTCAAGGGTCATGCATAATGTACAGGTGCTTGTGTACGGAAGCTGTTACTAGTTGGAGTTTAATTTTGTAATTTAGGTCATGTAAGGCTGAAGTCAGAAGTAAACATTCTAGCTCATTCTGAGCCAGGTGATGAAGTAGGCATGTTCATAGCATGAATTCTTCCATACTGGTACACAGGAAGCTAGATTAGGCAGACCAGACTAATATGTGAAGGAATACATGATCTTGTAGTTCAAAAGTTAGCATTTATCTATAGGGTGTCCACACATACTGTAGTGGTGTAAGTATCTGAACAGGTGATGTAGTCATTAATGAAAGCCAGCCAGCTTAATTGGGCTTAATTGTTGTGTTCTGAGGCTGAGAGGCTCTTTACCTCTCTACTTCTGTGCTGGATGTGTGCTGTCATCGCAGAACTAAGTTGTACTGGCAGTGGCTTTGTGGGTCTGATCAATACTGAATGGACTAAAGTATGTGCCTGTGTAATTATGGAGCAGGCTTTCAGGTTCAGCAGCTGGATGTTCTCATCTACACCTGTTAAAAGTTCAGATACCTGTACCTGAAGTATATTGAAATACATTTTCTTAAAGTGGGAGATCTAGATAATGCCAGCAGATTGCTGGTAACTTATACTGCAACTCTGTTCTTAAATTGTACTGAAGTTGCTGAACAGTGTTTTGTGTAGCAAGTTTCTCTTGACTAGGCAAACTGGCTCTTTGATGTATTAAGGGCTTAAATAATTTGCTTTTAATAGTAAAATTTTAAAAAAAGGAAGTGGTGGAACTTAGCTGACTGAATTATGAGGAGGTTTTGGGGAATTTAAATGTCACTCAAGTGAAAGAAGGAATATGGACAAATACTGAGACTGTTTGACAGTAATTCTAAACACTAATCCCTTTCTTGTCAGTTTGTAGAAGACTATGAACCTACCAAGGCTGACAGCTACAGAAAGAAAGTAGTTCTGGATGGTGAAGAAGTTCAGATAGACATTCTGGACACAGCAGGACAGGAGGATTATGCAGCTATCAGAGATAACTATTTCCGCAGTGGGGAAGGGTTTCTTCTGGTCTTTTCAATAACAGAGCATGAATCCTTCACAGCAACAGCGGAGTTTCGGTGAGTAGTTTCTCTCCTAGACAGGGGAAAATATCTGGTTCCTATGTTGCTCTGACAACTCTGCTTAAAAGCTACAGCTCTTTATTCTTCGTCTGTTACCATTTGATCAATAAAAGTGACACCTGACCATTTTGCTCTCAGTAGCTGATACCCTAAACCAGAGTATTCAGCCTCTGGTTTTAGTTGTCTTCATGCCTGCAGCTTATGAATACATTATGCCAGCAGCAACTTCAGGCAAGTAACAGATTCTTGGACTCTTAAAACAGGCATATTTCAGCCAATTTTCAGTCTTCATGGATGTGAAGTTTAATTATCTTAGAACAGTACTTCTGGAATTAAGTCTGTCTTTTGGCCAGGTTTCAGACACAGTATTGCTTACTGCTAGAAGCAGGTGCTCTAAGGAAAGGAAGGATTAGCCTCCACTCTCAGGTATGGATTGGTGCCAAATGAGGGTTGGCAGCCAAGCATTGCTATTGTAGGCTGACGTATTCCTAGAAAGACACACGGTAGCAGTAAGCACTTCCATTTTTCTTCTTGGTATTAGCAGTTCTGATGTAAAAATTGGCACCAGACTGGCCACAGAAACTGCTTGTATAGTGTTTGTAGGGGTAAATAGGGGGGTAAATAAAAAAGGATTTAAACCACCGTTCTGGTTTTAGAATTCGTGTAGCCACATTCTTCAGGGCAAGTGTTCTAACTCTTTTTTGATAATACCTGTTGCCTCAGTAGAAGATAAACTGGAGATTGCCTGGAACAGCTGTATAACTTGAAGGAAAACTTCCCAAAACATAGGGAAAGTTTAGGAGTTCCTTATGCTCGTCAGAACAAAAGCTCTTTATTGATCTGCTTTATGTTCCCTTTGCTTCAGTGGTACAAGGTTAACAGATACTAACTGGTAATGGAAGTGCTGTAGCTAAGGACATTTACTTCTAGGTTTTTCTTAAAGCTAAGGCAAACTTCCCTTGCACTCCTGAACTTTGGTCCAGGTTCTTAACATATCATACTGTTTCAACAGTAGTAGAAGACCACAAAATCTTTAATGAGGTACAAAAATACTGTTCCTTGGTCACGTAATACTTATGTGACTTTGTTCTGCTTCAGAATGCTGACAGTCATGGGGCACACAAGCAGAGCTCAGTTTGCTCTAACTGGAGCTCTGAAAGGAGCCAACCGTTCAACTGTTGTAGGACTGCAAAACTGAAGAGTACTGGGACTGGGACTAGGGCTCCATGTAAGATGGAGGAAAAGGTCAGGTAACACTCAAAGAACACAAAGAAAATGAGAGAAGTGGAAGTGCTTGTTTTTGGCTCATGTGCCTAAGTGAAATAAAATGTTAAACCCAAGGCTGAAAGCTTTGAATGAAAAAGAGTAGGAGTGTTTATCTTGGCAGTTTGGGTTTTTTTGTGAGACTTCTGTAACTAGGTTAACTCTCTGTTGGTTCAAGATTCACAGCAAAACAATGAGAAAGCAGTGCTAGCCCTGAAGATGGACAAGAAGGGCCTAAGAGCTTTGTGATGCAGAATCTCCTACTTTTCAATGGTTCAGAAATAAAACAAACAGTGAAATTAGTTAAATGGATTAGTTAGGCTGACATGCAAGAACCTTGGCCTAGGAAGGAGTGGGGAATGGGTGGTGTGAGTCACCAGCATCCCAGGCCAAACTGTAGATTGGTATTACTGATCCTTTAACTTCCAGAATTCTAGCACTATGAAAAAGTTGAATACTGAACAAACCATGGGCTTGTCCTTAAACCTTTGCTCTCCTGCTGATGCTATGCATTCAGTGTTTGCTTTCAGTGCCTCTGTAATCTGAAAATGTGTGACGGTGCAATTAAATGCAACAGCAGATTGTCTGCTTCAGTGTTAATGCTATTTTAGAGTCTCATGTACTCTCCATACAATGTTATTCTGTGGATGGGAAATGCAGGCATCTGAAGCATTGTGGTAACTCAGTGAGATGAGAGGGTGTAGCACTGTGCTCATGCCTTGTTTAGCTCTTCTTCATAACAAAATGAAGCAATCTTAAAATAGAGTGGTAGAGTTCTTCCAGCAGCCTAGATGGACAGCAGCATGTGTCAGTCTGGTTTCAACTTGTATTTTACCGCAGTAACAGCACAAACTGAGACTGGTAAGCAACATCACTCCATCTCCTTTCGTGGATGCCAATTCATCTTCTTAGCATGACAGGTTAATGCTGACAGTTCCAATATCTTCCTGGAGGCTTTGAAGGAGGAAGGTTGCTAGCATTTTAGTTCAGCATCATGTAGTAACTCTCTCCTTTGGGTAAAGTTTAGCTAGCCATTAGGAATAATCTCTGCCAGCTACTTGGGCTGTTCCCTACCTACTGCCTTGGCAAAGACTTGATGTTGCTCAGACCTATATTGAGATGTGGTGCAGACTGTGAATTGAAGATGGTGACTGAATGCCAAGGTGAAACTTGGCAAACATGGCACTTGTACTCTTTTCCTCATTCAAATGTGAACTGCTGCTGCCAGTTGCTCCTCTGCTGTACTGTTCTTCTTTCCTAGAGCCACTAACTAAATGGTAAAACTGCCTTCCTGGAAGTGTGAGGCTTTCAGCAGTGTAAAGCCTGTAGCATTACTATGCTAATCTTGGAACAATTTTAAAGTGTGTGTCCAACTGTTGAGAAATACTCAGTTGTAAACACTAGTAATGTGCAGACCACTTGATCCATTCCTTGTAAGTGTGGGAGTTTTGTTGCTACTACTAACACAGTTATTTTTATTTTGAATACCTAATGCATTAGGGAACAGATCCTGCGTGTGAAGGCTGAAGAGGATAAAATCCCTTTACTGGTAGTGGGAAACAAATCTGACCTGGAGGAGCGCAGACAAGTGCCTGTAGAAGAGGCTCGAAGTAAGGCAGAAGAATGGGGGGTGCAGTATGTAGAAACCTCTGCCAAAACTAGAGCGAATGTAGATAAGGTAAGACAAATGACATCTGCTCAATTAGATCATCACTACTTGTTTAGTAGCTGACTCTTACTGGGACAAAAGCAAGTCCACAGTTTGGCATCTGAAAGCGTAGTTTATTTAAAAAAAAACCAATAAACAATGAACTTACTGGAATGTGTACACTTAAGCACATACCTAGCTTAAGGGAACCTGAGATCTGGAATGAGTTAATGCTATTGTCTTGTTTTAACTGTTTGCACCTGAACAAATAGTTTTTCAGTAATACTTTGGGTAAATGGTTCTAAGGATTCCCTGAAGTATGTTATTTTGTTTGTAGGCTGTGTCCTACTTACAACATCAATAAATAACAAGCTATGGACACTTAGAAATTGTTCCCCCTTCCCTATAAAGCTACATGTAGTGTGGTTAATCTTAAAGGTTTTATACTTGTTTTCTGCTAAAACTACTTTGAATTGTGAGAAGAACTTTTTGCTGTGTCCCTGTCCTGTTTTGACTTGTCATTGGTGGTATAGGACAGTTATTCTCATGTTATTCTGCTGGTGTTTTTTTGCATAAACAGTGGTGGTGGGATGTTCCGGAGGAGAAATGAATTATGACTGTGGAGTGTTTGTCCAGTATAGAGGACAAATCAGTTTCAATCATCCCCTTTATTTTGTTTGTAGCGAGGACTTCTGGAAGAAAAGGGTGTGTTTTTACTTCACCAATTCACAGAAGATGACTTGAAATTACTGTTTTGCACCTTAAGGGCTCCAAATGTATCTTGCTAATATGCATTTGTTTAAAGATTACAAATTTTAAGCAGTTTTCTCTTTGGATAAAGAGCACTTGCAGCTAGCTGTACTCTTATGTTCTTCTAGACAGTTCTTCCTGTTCTTCTATATTAGTTCACAAGTGGAAATGCTGTTGGTGCACAAGTTACTGGTAGGAACTTCTCTCATTAAAACTACAGTATATGAAACTCCTGGGTTGAGATCTTTTGGCTTAAAGGACGTGGCATAATTTCAGTTTCGTAAAGAAACATTCTGACTTGCAGAATGTTACTAGAAAGTTACCATCAGTTGCATAAACTGGGTGATGTAGTGAAATGTGAATATTTAGACTTGCTTTTGCCTATAAGCATCTCATATTATTAGTGAATGGCTAGCCTCTTTTATATTTAGACTAGTTTTCTGATCAGTTGGGATTAGCAGTAATGTAGCTGTGTGTCTGGAGTATACTAGCACGGTGATCTAGATTTGGTGTTACAGGTCTTCACTGGCTAGCTCCTGTGGCATACTGGTTATCCTCTATATAAGTACTGTTTGGTGTATTGTAAGACAAGTTATCCATCTTTGTGGTAATGGTGTGTTAATACTGTGGCAGAATACAAAAAAAGTAAGAGCTTTTTGAATGATAAACTAATCTACTTTTGATCAGTAGCATGGTCTTGTTTCCAAGTATCAAAGACTTGAGAGTTCCCTGTTTGGAAAAAAACACACTCTAGTTCTACAGAGTGGTGGTAAATTCTTGTTTCATAATCCTAAAAATAATTTTACCCAATAACTGTACAGCAAAACAGCTCTTGCACGTTAGGTGGTATGTACCTAGACATCAGGAATGCAGGGGTGAAATTGCCTAAATTTTGGACAAAAAACCAGAGAAACATGAAAGAAAGTGTGACTTTCTCTGCCTCTTTCTTATAACATAGTCTTGAGAATTTTTTGTGACCTGTCACTTGAATGCTGCACGTTTGTAATTATAGACCAAGCAGAATATTGCCAAGCAGAGTGCACCTCTAACTACATGGAAAGGACTGGACTAAATGCTTTCCATAGTTAACAGCAGTGGAAATGTTTGCTAGGCACAGACAAATGTTCTCATGAGCTCTGGATGCTGCTTTTGTGCAAGAATGGTGTTCAATAAAAGCTCTTAAAGCAGTGCTGTTGAATTTTTTTGATAGCCAGGTAAGATTGTGCAGCTTTTGCCACTGCTTGACACAGCGCATAATTCTGATGTTGGGTTTGGATCAGGGATCTTTGTCTAGACTTGCTTCTGCTGTGTTGAGTACAGTGTGGTTCTACATCTTTATTTGCTGCTGAATACAGTAATTTTTATCTGCTTTCTGGTGGCTGATCTTGTTTAATCTTTCTTTATTTTTCCCTTCTAGGTATTCTTTGATTTAATGAGAGAAATAAGAGCAAAGAAAATGTCAGAAAACAAAGACAAGAATGGCAAGAAAAGTGGCAAGAACAAGAAAAGCTTTAAAGAAAGATGTTGCTTACTGTGATGCTTTGGAACTGTAAATATCTATCTACAGGTGGCATAGATAAAATACCACTAAGGATATAGGGCTGGATTCATGAAAGGAAGTCTGTATTGACTCCCTTATCTTTGCTTTGCATATCACACCTTCAAAATGTGAAAACAACTTTGCAACCATTTCTGGTATCCAACGAAATCTTTGCCTATTTAAACTGAAATGGGCTCCATCTTCCAACTTTCAAAACTAGAAACAGTTTCAGACCTACAGTCCTTCTGCTTGGTTACACAATGTACTTTTGTATTAACTTCCTTCTAATGTTTCTCTATGTTTCTCTTGAACCTCTACTGGCCTTAACAAGCACAGCTGTTCAGGTTCAAACACTTTTCCCCGCTGTTACTGCCCTCCTTGATGGTGCAAACTGCAGAAAGGCTAGATGACACCTGGTGAAGGGTTTGAGTCTCTATCTTCTCTTAGTTGTCACTGATATTTCTTACACTGAAATCTGCTGACCTCCTCCCCACACTCCATGTAAGAAATAGCAACTGACAGTTGAGAGTCAACTCAAAACAAACTTTCTTCTGTGTTCTGTTTAGTCAATACAGCATTCATGAATCAAGCCTATGGACTCAATTCAGACTTATTTAGGCAATGCAAAAATTGATATTTAAATACAGGCTAGATGCATTCCCTGCTGGGGTCTGTCTTCTCATCCTTAAATTAGTGGTATGGGGTGAGAAAATGACTGTAAGCCTTTCTTCAAAAGGATTAATATTATCACCATCTCCTTAAAATGCTGTCCTGGGTTTCTTCCATGTATTGTGTCTCGACGCAATTACACTCTACATCTATCATCCTTCCCTTCCCTTGTACTGGAATAGTGGAAATAGGTGTTGATTTAATCAGTTATGTTTATATTGGAACACTTGTGATGATAATGTTGGAAAGTGAGAACATCTGCATCTCTCTCTTGTCTTGCTGAAGATGAAAATGTTGAATAAGGGTGGTTTCCATCACACAATCATGACTTGGAATAGGTGAGGCATATATGCTACCTCTCAATGATTAGCTGGCTAGTGAGCTGTATGGTGTCAAAAAGCAAGTGAAGTTAAGCAGTTGCCACATCTATTACTCACTGTTAATTTTATATGTACTGTTTCTGATGCACAGCAACCTAGCACATGGTGAGTTTTGCTGTCAGTTATGCAATGGTGGTCATGTCTGTTCAACAAAAACAGTCTTGAAGTCAGTACTTAGCAGGTTCTGTTGTCAGCTGACTGAGATGAACTTTCTGATGCAGTTTAAATTAAGTGCAGTTGCCAAAAATCACTTCTGTCACTGTGGAAAAGAACTCTCTTCTGTTGTGGAGTTTCTCAATGAATTATGGCTTTCTGCCTCGAAGGAGTAGAGAAACTTGAAGAGTAACTGTATCTTGCTTGTAACTGGATTCTTAAAACACAGTCACTTGGTGAAAGTAATCTAAGTGGTTCAATGAAGCTCACTGCAGCACTAAATTAACAAATGGTGTTTCTTCCTGAGGTGAAGGAGTAGTGAATGTTGTTCCATACTTAGTGTTGTAATTTGAGGTTGAAAAATATTTTTAACATGTACTAGATTGCTTTTGTGCATTCCATCTCTGAACATTGAAAAACGTAAGATGTGATCTATATGAGAACCTCTGTTGGCCTGAGGTTTCACAGGGACTTACCACGAACTCATTGTCTTCCATAACTAGTTCATCTTGTCAGGCAACTCATTGGATTGGGGAAACTGTACTAAATAAAAGGTGCTGTAATCTTCATTCTTGTCAAATTAAATTCCTTTTTTGTTACTCTTATCTTGTAGGGGCAGAAAAAATGGTTAACCAGCTCCTAAAATGCTTCTCTGTGAACAGTGTAATTAATTGTGAAGTTGGCTTTGTAATACCCAGTACTGTTTTGGAGCAGAAGCTGGAAGCCTGCTGGCTTACAGAATTTGTCACTTGAGCTGTGTCACCTGTGTCTAAACCCTAAGCACCTAATAGGACACTGGGAGCTGTAGTATTTCTAACAAAGTTTCCTCTTGACCTTCCATGGATAAAAGTCCATTTCTGATTGTATATTGTGCAAATGAATACAGCAAATGAATGCGCCCTTCTGGGGGAAGGCAGCTCACTTAGGTTTGGTTTTAGTTGAGACTTAAAGGTTAAGTCCTTAATTAACCTAAAGGATAAACAACAGTTGAGTTCACATTACAAGCTTATCTAGGTCAAGCCCCTCCGAGGCGGGTTGTAAAATATGTCTAACAAAACTGAATAAACTGTCCTTGCTGTATGAATAATGAATTCAGCAAAGCTCACAATGAGCAGCTCAGCTGTATTGGCTCAAGAGACTGCATGCCTTGACCTTTGATCTCTCTAGTCTTAAAGTACCTGACAGTATTTGATAGGACAGATGAATTTCTTCTCAGAACAGCAAGTCCCCCACTGGCGTTCTTACAGTCCACGTGCTGTTTTCACTCAGGTTTTTTTTTATTTTTCCCAACTGATAAAGCTACGCCACTGAGGTGGACTTACTTGGAAGAAGGTGCTTGCTGCTTGATGGCCTGATGCTGCATCTCTTCAGTGTTCTGTGCTTGTCACCTGCTCCAGAAAGACTAGGCCTGGAGACTAAATAAAGCAGCTTTTCAGTATTCCTCTTCTGTACTTGTGACAAACTCAGTTTAACTTGCTAGTTGCAGCTGAAAACACAATAAACAAAGCAGCTACCTTGCCTACTTTGGAACAGTGGGCAGCAAGCTTTCTGACTTGTACCAGGAAGGCAATAAAACTGGTCCCCTGGACTGGAATCCTGTTGCCTCCACCTCGTGGTGGAAGTGCCTGAATGTATGCCCTTCTGAATAGGGGCAATACGATTTGGGGGTCCTTGAATGGCTTCCAGGTGTGCTTCACTGGACATCAATGGACATCAGCATCAGGTGGGTTGAGTGGAGTGAATATAAAATGGCACAGCATCCTGTGAGCAGAGTAAATGGAGCTTTGAGTAGCTGCAGATCAGGTACATCAAATAAGGGATGACTTAGGCAGCAGGGGGTGTGTGGCTGCCTGCTGGCCTTGCTGTGTAGCTGAGGAGACTGAAGGCTGAATTGAAGCTGATGTATTCTATCAAACTTGGCATGTTGGGTAATTAAAAACCAAGACTTCTCTTTGTTGGTATAGTGTGCTCTTAAATCATTCTGGAGCATGGCTGTAGGCAGGTAACTGGATATTAGCAGCTGGACGTCATGCAAGACTTGACTATGCACTTGCACTTAAGCATTCAAGTATTATTCTTGCATAATGGCTTAACATGAAGTCAGGGAACTGTTTACTGCTACGTGCAATCTTCCATATGTGGCTTAGCGTCAAGTGCTCCAGTTTTCCTTCTGGTTTGAGCAGAGCAAACAAGCCCCTGTTATAACAAGGGCTAAGTAATTGTATGAAAAAAAGCAGGTTAAACTCCAGGACTGCAAAGGCGGACTTGGCTCTTGTAGAGGAGCATCTCTCCAGGTGGGAGTACAGATGCAGCATGAAGTGTTTTCAATGACATGTGCCATATGTGTTCTTATACAGGCTGATACACCTCTACTGCAATTCCTAGGTGAACACTTGGCTTGATGAGGAGGAAGATGTATGCATACATTTACTGGGCATTAAACTTCAGTAAGATGTCAATAACCATCTGAAGTTCCAGTTGAATCCTGTCTGGCTTAAGTATAATGCTCAAGAATACTTCAGGTCTAAGGCACAAAGCTACAATCTGGAATGTAGTAAGAGGTGTGTAGGGGGGAAATACATCTAACTAAATGCTCACCCAGATCTTTTTTTAAAGCTTTCCAAAGCATTAACCCAGTTCTTAGGCCTGACAGGTCTATCAATTCTTGCTCAAAAAGAGGATACTGTTTATCAGTTCAACTCAGAGCTTATGTAGACAGAAGCTTTCCTTAATTGCTATAAGCATATGTTGCAGTGTTCACCTCCTGTTGACTTTATAGTTGGGAGAAGGAAGGAAGAGGAACAAAAAAAAAAAGCTATGATTTTCACCGTAATCTCCACACTTCATGGAAATGGCAGGTGTTCCTCTTGGGAGGGGAAGGTGTTATCTCTAACACCAAGTGAGAGGTTTAGTGTAGAGGAAGTGATTGTGATTGCAAGACTTGATGAAACTGCCTCTAAACTATGTATGCTATACTATACAATGTAAATTCTTATTTTTTTTCCTTACATAGCTTCAGAGCTTTGTCTCTAACTTGCACAAACATTTTTAATGTCTGTAAAACTGGTCACTTTTCATTATCATGCTAATACAACTGATTTGTATTACTATTGATAATAAAAAGAAAAAATGAGCTTCATATTTGTTTGTTATTGATTTTTACAGCATTCTAAAAGCATGCCTAATCCCCAAATTCTTGAACCAGTCAGCCACTGATCTCCAGTGTCTGGAACTAACCTTTCTATCAAATATGTAACAAGATTATATTGCAGACTATGGGAAGGGAGGGGAGGAGGAGGCGACTGAGACCCTCATCATTGGCTCTCTGGAAATGGTATGCATGTTTTTCAGGACTGAACTGACATAGTAGTTTGGTTCATTCACAGTTAATTTTTCAGAACCTAATTGGATCAGACAGCTTGTATCAACTGTATAAATGACAGTTGCTTTGTCTTTTTTTCAGACAGTCTTGGGGCTTGAATAACAGAATAAGCAATGCTGTGTGGAAAAACTAGTCCTTAGTCTTGTGAGTGTGCCAGACGCCATTCTCTGTGTAGGTTTGTGGTGAATGAACTGCGGGAGAGAACCTGAGATGCCTCTGAGGCAGGATGGCTCTGGACAGACTCGCTGCTCTCTAATGCCATTTAATTTGGAGTGGCAGAGCAATGGGATTCACAGTAAACTTTCAAGCAGTTTCTGCCACCACTGCTGTACAAGTTGGAAGTGGAACATTCTCTAGCTGATGACTTCTGGCCAAGGACTACAGCAATTTACATAATCTTGTTTACATGGTGCTTGCCTGGTGTTTGCTCTGTGTTTCTGATTGCCACGGTAGTTTATGTTGCTCTCCTTCCCAGTGAAGTAACTTTTAAAATATCCTGTGGCAGAGAAAGGGTAGCATGGAAAGTGCCATGTAGGAGGCAGGAGAGGGTTCTTAGCACAGCTGTGTTACACAGCTGTACCCAAAGCCCGGATTGGCACCTTTTCCTTCGGATAGTCTGTGGATGCTTGTGAGGAGCAGGCTTGCCTTTGGTTGCAGCAGGATGAAACGAGAGGATGATGACTCGTACACAGCTTGGCTTCTGCCTTGGTGTTTGCCTGTGTTCTGCCCCAACCAGAACATTTTAGCGTGGTTCTGTGAGCTAAGTGCTGACAATTCCTGGGATGGCACAGGCACCTCTTCCTGAGAACTGCTGGCTCCATCTTGTGGATTTAGGAGTTAGAAGCTCTGCCTTGGAGAGGGGCTGTTCAGCGTGCTCAGACGAGCATCCAAGTTGCTGCTATTTATCTGCCACCTGAATTACATGTAGAAATCCACACTAGCTAGATTCGTCTTGTTTTGTTGCTTGGCTGTATGATACTCTCATGTGGTATGAGACCTTGTTCTAAAATTAAATTTTCCTTTTGCATGCAAATGCTAAAGCTGAATCTTGCCTAAACATTCTTCTGTGCAGCAGAACACCCAATTTCTCATGAGGATGGTGGATTTACGTTTTCTCTGGCATTAAACCAGTTTGCATTGCAAGTGTAAGTTTGTTCTGCTTTCATGCACTGATTTGCATGCCAGAAAGAATACTTATTGTTCCCTGAGACTGTGCAGTGCTTCACTAAACATTTTGTTTCTAAGGGTGACTAAAGATGCTGGGCTTTCTTTGAAATATAAAGCCTTAATTTGGGGGCAGGGCAGAGAATATCTTATTTAATTTTTTTCCCTGATCCTTGGTCTTTCCTCCCCCAAAATACTCAGTGTCTGTTATGGGAATAGGATCTACTATATAGCAGCATATGGCCCCTTAAGCATTGTAATTCCAAAGGGGTTTGGAATTAAAAAGTTGAGGTGAGACTGGGATCACATGCTCTGCACTTGCCTTCCTGATAGAGATGATTAATCTCCAGAGTTTACAGTAAGTTCCCTTCAATGAGCTTTGTTACTTGGCTTTGAGGCAGAATCATGTTTTTGATATAATCAGAGTTTATAGAGTTTGTTTTTAAAGCCTAGCGTTTGGGGTATCGGAGGCTTTATGCATGTTGGCTTCATAGGCCAAATACCAGAATTCAAGGACAAACTTGTGCACACATGTAGCATTGAGAGACAAGGAAAGTTACTCCCTACTGTTTAATAGTGTTCTGTTTTTGTTTTAAAAAGGAAAACACATACAACAAACTGAACCTGCTGTTTGGATGAGTGTTTCAACCTGTGGTCTGTAAGAGTGCTCTGTAACATGATTATTCTCCCCACAAAATGATGGTATTACAATTCTACACCTATAAACAAGGAAAACAACTGTGGACTGTGGGAAGGAGTAATTATCTGAAAAAATAGCCAAATTCTTCCTTGCTTCTAAATGAAAACCATCATGGCAAAATTGCCCAAGATACCCTGCAGTTTTACTCCTAGACAAATTTGGCTCTTCAGTTTTAAAAAGGCTACTGAGAACCTGAGAGAGATTGTCCTGGTCAGACATAGACCTCCCTGACAGAAGTGTCCTTTCCCAGAATGACAGGCTTCAGAAATCAGAAATTTAAACTGTTTCTTGCTTGGAAGCTGGTGCTATGAAACCCCAAACCTATTAGGCTGCTGAAATGTTTGGTTTTAATTTTCTAGTTTGTGGCCTGGTCATGGGTGTGGAAGAATCATTTTCACTCAGGGGATCTCTGTTTTCTTTTCTCTATAGGCCTGCTTGAGGGTTTCAGAGGGTTCAGAGAGTTTCCTAGGTCTGCTTGGGTTCAGGCAGCTTAATAAAACATGAGCCCTTCTTTTCCTTTCACTCCTGGTGACTGTACCCCAATTAGGTGCTGAGCAGAGCCACTGTGTGACAGGTACCGGCATCCCCAGCTATGGTTGGCTGACCCATCCCAGCTCTGAAGACTGCAGGACAACAGAATGAATCACACTATGGGAAGAACAACTACTCACAGAAGGATTATGTGAGCACTAGGAGAGCTGGACGCTTCAGACTTTGCTTAGGAAAGCTGCTTCCTACCCGAAGAACAGCAGCAGAGTATGTGATTCACCTACTTCTGCAGCCAGGTTAGAGCTTTCTTAACGTAGTACCTTGAGTAAATCTGTTTGAATGATGACAGTAGTGCACTAAACACTTGTGGAGCAGAGGGTAATACTGTGCCTGCTTGAGCTGTTTTGATTTGCCTTTTTTTCCCTCATTCCCTCCCTGAACAGTACAGAGGGAGGAGGGCAGGCAGAGCTTCTCCTGCGTGGGAATAAAGGCCACATTTGCAGCTTTGCCTCAGGAGCTTGAAAAACCATAAGTCAGGCCTCCAAAACTGCATTTGGTTTAGAAATAATGAGATGCTTTAGAAAATGGAGTTCTCTTTCACAGTCTTTTTGTTTCCAAGCATTTTGAGTACCCTTGCTTCATGTTTGCAAGCTTGCTTTCTTCAACAATGATGGCAGAAGTACTTTTTTCAATGAAAACAAAGATGTTCTTATGCTTGCTGATTCCAGCACCTGGGGCATAAATTTTAAAATATTGTGGCATTTGGAGAGAAGTGGAGGCAGGACACGCAAACCACTCAACTTTAAGCCCCATTTCTGCTGGGTCACCATCCTCGGCAGTAGGAATCTGAACGACTGCAAAAGGCAGAGCATAAGGATCCCCTGTTGGTGGTCCCAGTGTCTGTCTTGGCAGCTTGCCAGGAGCCCAAGGGATGCACTTAATTTTCTTTATTCATTAGCATATTTTTAATCAAATCCATCAAACCACAATGTTTCCACATGTCTCTCCCATGGCAGATGAACAAAAATAGGTCAGTGCCCAAATGTACCTTTAACACACTGCAGTTCACTCCCCTTCTATAGTTGCAGTTGGAGGACAGCAAATGACTTGTCCTCTGCACCTGGTGAAAACTTGTGATGAAGACTTCGCTTCCCTCCTGAAAGAGGTGAGCACATGGAGTTTGTCCATGGCAAAAACTGCTTTCCATCCGCTGCCCAGTCAGAGGGCAGGAAGAGCTGTGTCTGAATCTTCTCCAACTTGAAACTAAGTTTACAGCATTTGTTTAATAGTGAATAATCAAGCAGGTGCAATGTCCAGGGCTGAATTCCCTGGCCCTAATGAAGTTCCAAGACTGCTTACACCTAGTTTAATAACAGGCTTTTTACATTCTTGTCACCTGTAACCTACCTTCATATACCTCATGCTGCCAACCCATCTCTAGCCAGGCAAGGAAAATGTTGCAGCGTTGAGATCATGTTCACACTTGCAGCTGAGACGTGTCTTGCCTTGTTTCTTATCTCTGAATTGTTCATAACAAGAGCTAAGTAAAAATTACTCTTCATGTTTTTTACATGAGCTTTCAAAGTTGGTTCTGGGTGGGGTGAATATTGCATCAACACCAAGTTAAAACTTATCTTTTGTTCTTCTTTTTTGGAAAGAAATGGGGATATAGATTCCAGGGAAACAGTCTTCCCTATGAGACAAAAATTGGGTAAAGCCAAAGGTATTAAAAAGGTTTGGAGTTTTTGAAATGCAAGTCTATGACAAAGGGATGTGTGCTTTACTTTGTCTTCTTTCTTTTTTCCTAAAAAGAGATCCTTTCCCAGGACTTCAAATTAAACAAGTCGATGAACACTTACCCTAAATGTAGAAATTGGAATGCACTTGTAGCCTGTTCCTAGCTGCAGAAAAGCTAGGGAAGTGAAAGGTGAAAAGCTCTGCAGCCGCAGCTCTCCTGGTAACCCCTTCCTGCTGACAGCACCGTCACCCCAGACAGGCTGCAGCAAGTGACGCATGCACAGAGGGAGCTCTGCTGCTGGCAGAGCCTCCCCTTCAGTCATCACAGGCTCCTTTGCGGTTCCTCTTGTTTTGGGAGATAACCAAGGGGTGAGGGTAGGAAAGGTGTCTTAGCAAGACTGTTAATTCTGGCCTCCCAGTTAAAGGAGTTAGGCACTTCCTGCTGGGAAGGTCTTTTGCATGTATTTGTGTCAGAAGCCCAAAAAGAGAGTATAACCTCTAAAGGCTGGAAGTCCTTAGTGAGAAGATGAAGTCTTCTCTGATGTGCACCAGGTGGTCTCTGCGAAATAACAAAACATCCCAGCCGGGGGCTGGGGAGCTGTTTACTCCTGCCTTGTTGCATGCTTGTAATCATTCACAGCAGCAGTCCCATGTCATGGCCAAATACTCTATCAATTTATTGTTCTATTCATTCAGCTCTTCCACTTCTGCTCTAAGTGCTGTCTTTATTGACAGCAACCAACCACTCAGTTACTTTCAAGTCTTAATACAGATTGTTAATGGTTCGCCTTGTCTAAATCCACCCTTACTTACCCCTGTATTCTTTTATTGTCCTTTAACCACTACTGTTAAACAAACTCAGCCTTGCTACCTAGACAGAAAGTAAGTTCCAGCAGGACTAATTTTGCTACAGGCTTAATCCTGCAAGTTTGTGCCTTGTCACTTCGAGAGGGAAGAGAGTCACTTGGCAACTTTACCTTGCGATCTCTCTGCTCTCCTGTAGTGCCTGTTCTGTGAGCAGACCTGGGTCTGTACAGAATTTATTGTGCAGTGGTTTGGACTCTGGGCGGGCTGCCTCTGCTCTTGCTTTGTGGAGTGCTAGCATGGCAATGACAGCGATGTTTTGGTTTGGGGGAAGCAGGCGTAGAAAAGGTCTTGGGCATCACTGGGGAGTGTTGCAATGCCAGTTCTTGGCAGCCACCCCAAATCTTTGCCTTTTGTAGTGATGTTTCCTGAGACATGCTCTACCTCAAAATGGCAGCCACCAAAACCAAGAGGCTGCTCCTTTGCCTGAGCAAGCCATGGACAACACGGCCTCTTAAATCTACCTTGCTTGGAGGCTGAGAATCCCTTGGGCTTCACAATTTAGGCTCTCTCTTGGCTTTCTTCCAGGAACACAGCGTGGGTCCGTTCTTGCAAGGGAAAGGCAGGGTGGTTGGCAGCACAGCAGTGTTTTGTATACACTGTGCTCGGCACTCAAAAGGCTAGTGCCGAACATGGGGAATTTCACATGGCTCAATTCCCTTCTGCCCCGGGGAATGTGTATGTCTCCTCTCCCAGCAGAGTGCGCTTACCCGGGTACGCTTTGTGCCAGGGAGGGGGCTGCCTCCATCCTCTTAAAGCTGGTCTCATGTGAATTAGCTAGTTCCAAATGTTTTGGCTAGCAGGGTGGGAAGAAGGGAGGCCTGGGCTTGTGGCTCTCCAAACTGTCTATTTACAGAGTTGTGGGTTCTTGCTCCCTTTGGTCACGCACTGACTCAACTGGAGGCTTGGGGAGTGCTCCTGGCCCAGCACCACCCCATGGCCTGCTCCTTCCAGGAAGACTTGAGCTGCCTCTCATGCTCTCTGGGACTCCTGTCAGGCAGGAAAGAAGACTGAGCCCAGCTCTTCTTCATGAACCATTGGACTACTGACTAAATTAAGGTATGAATAAAAACAGCCTACACCCATATCCTCCACCCACCCTGAGCTCTTTTAGAAACAGGGAAGAAAAAAAAATACATTTATTGCTGCATTTTTGGACACCTGATCTGGAAGGTGGGCAGACTGAAAACACCTGCTGCACTGAGTCCTTAGGGAAGGAAGTCAGAGATGTTCATCTAGTCATTGTAAGGGACTGAAGTCTGAGATGGATGCTGCAGGCTTTACAAGGCTCGGAGGCCTTTGGTTTGCCACTAAAGCCAGTGACAGGTACCTGGGCATCTTAAATACGTCATCATGGAAGTCACTACCATATCAGATGCTTGAGGTTTCTTTGCATTTTGCTATGACACAAGTGATTTTAACATAGAAAGTCAAGCAGTGAGGGAAGGAATTCAGCATCAGTTAAAACTACACATTTTACAAATTCGAAGTTGCTCTAGCTGAAGTTAAATAAGTGTCTTCTGTCTCCTTGAACTCTGCCCTGACCTGCATGCGCAAACATGGTTTGTACTGGGAGTGACAGGGAGTGGACATCCAATAAACATTTCCCCAAAGTGAAATCTGTGCAAGAGCCTTATTTCTCATGATACTTGTTCCAGTAGTTCACCCGGCTGTGGTCAATTTACTTAGTTGCTGTCCAGGAAATACAGGTAAATAGCATGCAATCATACTGATGATATTAAACAAAATACACCTTTCCAGTGTGACTGCACACTATTGGCAGCTCGAGTGCACATTTTGTGGTAGGGGAACACCTGAAGGAACCAAGGAACACCTGAAGCTGAATGAAGCAGGAGCCCTTAGAAATGAAGTCTGAACCATCAATCCTAATGCTCAATTTTTATGTCATCATGAAGGAGACTATCTTTAACATACACACACACACACGAAATATAGGGGTACTGTGATGCCTAAATAACTGATTATCTTAAATTTTCTCAACCCTGACATCTGGAAAAAGCTGTGGCTGTACTAAATACCATCTATTGCTAATTCTTTATACAGCTCTAGCACCTCTCACCCTGAAGGACCAGACCCCTTGAACTCTGGCCTGTGACTACCCTCCCATTCGCTCCGAAAGACCACAGTAAATGAGGTCGTCTTAGAGAAGTCCAGCTGTGTGACAGCAGCTGCTGCCTTATGCTCCCCTAAAGGGAAAGTGGGGCCTGTTTTGGGGTGTGATGGGGCCAACTGGATGCAGGCCTTGCATTTTCTCTCAGTGCCCTTCACTGTTCTTGTAGAGGTGGCCCTGCGGAAGAGGGTCCCAAAGGATGCAGCAGAATAGTACAGCCTCTGATGGAGTGAAAATTTGTGCACAATTCAGTGCAAGTACCAGTTTACAATAACCTCTAGTAAAGAGAAATTGTGGAGAATAAAACAACTAATTGGGTCTGTGTCAGGGTGCTTTAGTACCAACGATAAAATTTGGCCAAAGAAATGAAGCTCACACCTTTCCGTTGCACACAAATAAACCAATATTTCCAAGGGATCTTTCAAACCAGTATTGGTGAGGATTTATCACACATAATGTCCAAACCTGAATGCACCTGGCCCCGGTATGGGATCCTTAGTGATTGTTTTTTGGGATTTGGGTGGGTTTTTTAATATTCCATTTTCAGCTGGAAATTACTGATGTGACCAAAGTCCGATTCCTTTCAGCAGTTTCTCCCTTCCTCCCCCCACCTTTTCGCACTCCCTGAGGTCTGACCATCTGGAAATCCTCCTCCACCTCTTCATCATGTGTGAATTTCCACCTAGGGCTGAAAGTGTCACTGTACTAAAGTGTGATGCATTAACACATTGAGGCAGAAAGCAGAGGGGAGTTGGGGATTATAACACTTCATGACCCACTCTGCAGTCGCTCTATGATTTAATCATCTTTATCAGCTTGCATCCTTTTCTTTGTATCCCATATTTTCCCTGTATCCTTTATTATCAAATTTCCATAATTAAAAAAACCTCAGTGCTCTACACAAACACGTAGAGTGCAGAATCTTGCATTGAGACTAGGATCGACTGAAAAAGGCAAATGTCTCGAGGAAAACATGCCTCACTCAAGCAATCTGGGGGACCTAGATTCCTCCTTCACAATGAAGCTGAATCATTATCCATATCTCCTATAGCAAACTTGGGGTTCTTCCCCCCAAGTTTCATGCATATGATCTGAAAACTAATAATTCTTATACATACATATAGGTATATCTAAAATACAAGCAGTAATAATGTTATATTTTACAGAAATGAAACAAGCTCTGCAAACCAGGTGCTGTGTTGGTTTATACTTTTGGTAGAGTGGAATGGAAAATTCACTAGTTTGGAAGTCAGTTAGCTGCCTAGCCTTCTTCTAACTAAATACTGAGGCTTATTATGCTTCAAATAAATATATATATATATGTATTTTGTGGCTTAGTTGCTGTAATCATCTTGGATGTAATAATGTTACTAGCCTCAGGGCTATATTTATTAAGATTTTAATTTAAAATCTTTCTGTCCTTCAGCATTTAAACAGAGGAAAACCCCATGTGGAGTAGCCAAAAAAAAAAAGTTCATCCTTTTCTTTTTCATGCGTTCCCCTCCCCTAGGCCCTCTCTCTCATCTTTTAAGCAAAAAACCCTAGAACAACACACTTTGCTGTTGTAGCTCTGCACCCTGCTAACACTTCAGTACCTGTGTAGGTTTGTTAGACCCAGTGTCCACTTAACATGACCCCTGTGCTTCTGCTCTTGCCATCTCTGAAGCAGTGGTTTGTTTTCTTGTCCTGGTATAAGAGTATCAGTATATTTCACACTAATACTTCCACACATTGTAATTTATTCTTAATAATGTTCTTAGTAAGGATCTCAACCACAGCTGTAAACATTGAGGGGGCAAGACTGTTACTCAGAAATGGCAAAGGGCTGTGGAGACGTTTTAGGGCTATTCTTTGTTAATAAGCTCCCCCACTTCTGAGAACATCATGGCAGGGAAATAACTGAACAAGACCTGCTTGTAGCCTGGGGAGTGAAAAAACTGTCACAGTGTAAGTGCTTTTTCAGGTATTTTGGAAGAAATGGGGCAGATGTTAGCACCCAAGTCATATAGAGTTTGCAATCCATTTTGTTTTAATCCCACAGCATACTCAGGCACTGACTTACAACTGATAGATACTGAGCAGGGCGGAGTGATTCAGAAATTTTTGTTAATAATCCTCTCCTGTGATTTTGGGTGGTAGCAGAGGACCTTGCTTGGAGCCAATGCCCATGCAGCAAACGTGGTGGGTGAGGCAGTCTGAACATTCTGGCTAGAGGCCTGCAATGGCTAAATAGCACTGGGCAGATGACCATGAGTCGTGTGAGGCAGTTCTCAGCTGGGATAAATCTACAGAGATCCACTAACTGTGACAGTGCTACTGCTGTGCCCCAGTGAAGGATCCTCCTTGCTTGAACTGGGGCACCTTGGTGCTCTTACAGGAGTGCCTTGATTCTGGCCCTAGCAGAGAGTCAATCATATCACAATCATCTTTCAAATGTCACTCTGACGTTCTTTTGCAAACAGCGAACTGCACAACAGCTTTGGTTTAATATAATAAGATTCATGGAAACAAAACTGTGCAATTTAACTATGAACAGATTGAAAATTACTTTTGACATGCAGCACCAAGGCCATGCTGTTTGTGTCAAGCTCCATACAAAAGACGAATTCTTGTATGCCTCTTTTCTTCATTTCAAAGAAACTTACAGAGGGCTGAATGCAGTCATCCTAATTTACAGCTAGTGAAAATGGGGTAAAGAGAGAGAAATTCAGGCCTAAGACCAGGACTTCTGACTGCAGCCTGCCCATGGGAAGTAGGTGTAGACAGTTCCTCTACATTGTGCTACTTGCTTGTGGAAAAAAAAAAAAAGTAGCTCATGTTCAGGTACCCATGGAGTGCTCCTGACTGTCCTTTGTGACGTGACTCGCACTCCGTACTCCATTTCTCTTACGGCATTGCAAAGCAACCAGCCATTTTTTACCTCTGAACTCCACTTGAAATCTGAGGGAAACATCTCCATCTTGTCACCATTCCCTGATAATCACTACTTTTCTCAGGACAGCTGATTTTAACATTGCTCCATCCCAAAGTTAATTTTCTAGATCTGTCAGATACATCAATCACAGGTGGATGTACAGAAGAAGAGCACCCGCGGACTTCTAAATGCGCTGCCTCAGTAAGCAGCGTTCAAATTACAAGAAGTCAAGTTTTAACTATTTTGTTTACCACTTAAATGCAGATTTTATTTTTACCCACTTTGCTACTTTGCAAGCCTTTTGGTGTGAACTTAAACAAACATGAAAATCATGTTCTTTAACAGTATGTTAAAAGTGCTTATATGTTAAAAGTGCTCACCACAAAGCAGACACTTCTTTGTTGGGCAACCAGCACAGCTTTTTCATGTTCTCTGTGTGTCCTCACCCGCCCCAACCTATTTAGGTCAATACAAGCAACTTCAGAGGAAGTCATTGCCTGGTTATAAGGCTACGGCTTTGGACTGCAGAGGACAGACTGTGCGAGGAAAGCAAGAACACTCTGGGCCGTCAACAAGCTGTGGAGAGCTCCTGAATATCACACGGGATATCCACCCAGTGGTGTTTGGTCCTTTTACTCTGGAGATTGGAGCAGATCCCTGAACTCAGCCCCTCTGGTGAAGGGACACTGCTGTGTGCAGAGACCTGCCTGAGGCAGGTACCTGACTGCACTGCACTACGGGCACAAGATTCAGCCACGCTTCATTCCCCACAGTGAACCTGGAGCTCGGCTGCAACCCCTCCCTGAGCACGGAGGGTCACTGAAGAGGATCAATCAGTCAACACATTGCCCAGGAAGCCCAGCGAGGTAGCTGAGGTGAGGGGACCGGGACTCCAGCCGTGCTGAAGCAGGTGCAGTGGGAGCAGGAGGCCGAGCCTGTGAGTATATCCCTGCCACCCTGTCCTGCTGTATCCCCCATGTCCCCATCCTGCCTGACACTTGTGCTGACAGCTGGCATTCAATAGGTCCTCTTCAAAACCTGTTGAGGGCTCTACTGTATTTCTCTGTGACTCATCTTCCAGATGCTTTTTGTACCTGCTTTAGACAAAGAGTTCCCAGTTCGGTCGGGTCTTTTGCGTCTGTCTGTTAAACCCCTCTTTTTCCAAGTGCTGTTCAGAGTAGGAACCTTTCTTTTGGAGAGCAAATCTCTGTTAACAAACAGTTTTCAATTAAAGAAGCATGGGCAGGAACAAAGAAGCCAGATTAACCTCTTAGTGTTTTTACTTTTTCATGAGTTAGGTCTACCTTTGACAGTTCAGAAAATGTTTAGGTCATTCAGAATGGCATTTACCTATTTGATTTTCAATATGATTTTTCCTTTATACAGAATTATGGTGCTTTTGAAACATCCACTGTTTTTGTCACACTTGTTCAAGAAGTAATTTTGTATAGTGAGGAATGAGTCTGATTACGGATACATAATTTCATCTGAAGCTAAGGAATGTAATGAATACAAATTCCAGACAGAGCACAGCACTCCCAGCCTGCCCCTGTATCCGTGTGTCTCAGTTTCTCTGTATTTCCTGCAAGATGACAATGGCCACCTTGAAAAAAGCTCTTTCAGATAGGAGGCAGAAGTATATACTTCAAGGTCTAGCCTTGAAACTTCTGTGGGATAGCAATGCTCTTCTGAAGTGCCATTTAAAACAGATTGCGTTTCACTACGTGCAAAAATCCCCCATATAGATGCAGCTATATGAGCAAAAAAAAAAAGTGCTTTTGCCAGTATAGCCTATTTTATTTGGGAAACGCTTGCAGAAAAAGATGCTTGTGCTAGTAAAACTTGTATCTGCTGGTTATCAAAGGAGAAGCATTTCTAGTGCAAACCAGACCTCTCATATGTGAAGCTTTTATTCAGTTCAGCCATCAGTACAGTAGAGAAAATCCTTCCTCAAAGGGATTAGTAAGGTTACCTAATAGATATTATTAATGGTTTAAGAGCATAAAAGGTGCTTTAGCTAAAGGTGAGGGGCTAGATCCTGTGCTAATGTAAATTGTTCATGGTGCCACTGAGAGCACGGTGGAAACACAGAGCAGTGAGGGAGCTTCCTTGTGCCTTCACTGCCTGCTCAGTTTCTAGCTCAGGGCTGTACTGACTGGCCTCTCCTAGAGTATGACTTCTGCATCCCTACTCCTGAGAAAAATGTACATAAGCAAATGTCTAGGTTATAGAGGAAGAAGGAGTTGTACCTAGGAAGACCCTGTTTGAGCAGGAAGGTTGGATCAGATGACCCCAAGGGTGGTCCCTTCCAACCTGACCCGTTCTGTGATTTTGCAGCGGTTGGATGTCTCGGGAACATGCCGGTTTACACTGCCTGAGGATCTCAGTTTATACTGTTTTCATTATACTAGTAGCTTTTTATAGGCATCAGATTCTAGTCATGAGACTTGATGATTCTACAGAAAATACCCTCCGACGCTGTACTTTCTCACAGCAGGGCTCCCTGGCTAATCGTGTGCTTGCCCGTCAAGCACAAATCCCAGCCATTTCCTTCCCAGTTTTCCCCTGCATTTAACGTATGGAAAAGCATGACCCTGAATCAGATGAATAGCAGCCGGTTTGAGAAGGTGTGTGTGAAAATGTATCCTCACGCAGATGAGCTCAGAACAAATAGAATAGAGGGGAGGAGGGGAAGAGAGCGGAGTGGGGGGAGTGTGAAGCTACCCTTTCTCTCATAGTTCAGCCACTATGTGTAAGCAACAAGTTTATGCCCAAGGGAAAGAACTGAAAGCTGAGGAAATCTTAAAATTAACAGAGCTTTATGGCTCAATCAATAAGCCATGCTCTCTGAGCAAGATTAGAAATCAGATGGCACATTTCTTTCTGTTAACCCTGTTTGCTCTCCCCGAAGGCTCTTCTGCCTGAAAGCATCTGAGGTTTGATTAAGTTCTTCTCTAGGAGGAAGCCAGAGAAAGTCCATTGTGTGAGAACTGCCTCCAGAATGCTGTGTTGGACACTTTAAATAACAATAGAGGTTATTAGAGTTTTAGTTTGTTAGTAATTGTCAGAGAAGATAAGTCTTCCCAATATTTGAATATGCAAAATGGCTTTGGTTAACTGAGAAGGGGTGGGGGGGAGCAAAAGCCAAAACATGCCACTACAGTGGGTAGCAGGGATGATTAAAAACCCCCATATGTAAAAAAGAAAACCTCTACCTTGTTTTACTACTAGAAATACTTTCCCAGATTTGTTATCCCCACCAAACTCATGATATTTTCCCTCTTTGGTGTTTCACTCTCACTGGGGCAATGAAATAGTTGTTTCCAAAGGGAGATGGACTGTGTTTGCACCTATTTCTTGTTTGACAGTGACCTCTATGAACCAGTCATCACTGCTCTGCCTGTTGTTTTCTTGTTAGCTCTTTGCTGTCAAATTAATTACTGTGAAGTACTAAGCTTGTTGCATTCACGTGCTCTTATTAGCTCACAGGATGTCAGAGTGATTGGATTTTTAGCATTATTTCTTTTTTTACATTCCAGGCTTTCCATTCAAAACCTGTTACTGGCAGGGAGGAAATACTGTACTTAATTCTGATCTCTCATCAGGGTAGCTCCAGCGATGCTGAGGATTTAGAAAGCTGTATATGCAATTAAACTTTGTTTATATTAAACCCAACATGAACAGTTAGATTGGGATTGCAATGTAACTTTGAAGCACAGCATTAAATGTCTTTCCTTTTGCAGTATAGAACAAGAAAGAAAATATTTATGATGAGAACAGCATTTGTCCCTTCCATTCTTAAATCACAGTAACAAGCTGATCCTCCACTTGACCCTCTTCACACTCCTGAGTTGCTTGTACTAGTGACAGCTAACAGCGCTCACGCATGTGCAGTCCAAGGATCTATGAGAAGTTTTATTCTTTTCTTCTTCTACAAAATGAAATGAGCAGAAGGGACTTCTTTGCTGTCATGCTTGAAATTTGTGTGTCCTGCATCTGCCCTCTGAAAAGCACCATCTGGCTCGGTGAGAAAGATGAAGGTCTTGAGACTTGTCTTCATTCTTGAAGGTAGATTTCTCTTTGTAATTAAAAAAAAAAAAAAAAAAAAGTAGATACAATTAGAAGGGCCGGCAGCCTGGGCAGGAGGCTCAGCCCAAGGTACTCCTTCGCCCAGCGCAGAGCTCCGGCTCCAGCGCGCACCGGCCGCTGCCCAGCCCCAGCCCCTTGCCTCCGCGGGACCTGACACCCCGGCCCGGCCTCGCGGAAACGTCCCCAGCGCCCCCCACGGCCGGGCCCTCCCGTGCGTCGGTGGGTGCGCACGGGATGCCGGCTGTCCCGCTGCCGCTGCCCCGCTGCCGCTTCCCCGGTGACCCCGCCCGGCCCCGCCGCCGCTTCCCCGCGCGGCCCAGAGGGGGCGCCCTCGGCCCAGGCTTCCCCCGTGGCGGCGGCGG
>VZRR01009214.1:802265-872928 GCA_013398015.1 Oreocharis arfaki
GCGCGCCCCCGCAGCCCGCGCCCCCCTGCCCGACCCGCCGCGGCCCCTGCCCTGCCGCGCTCCCCGCCTGTCCTGCCTCGCCCCGTCTGTCATTCCCCCTGCTCCCTGTCAGTCCCCCTGCTTGACCCCTGTCAGTCTTCCCTCTCGCCCTGCCTGTCCTGCTGCCCACCTTCGCTTTCCGCCTGCCTGACCCCTTGCAGTTCCCCGGCTGCCCTTGCCTGGCCCGCCGCGCACCCTGCCTGTCCTCCTGCCTGTCCTTCTGCCTGCTACAGGCACCTGGCCGCCGGGCTCACCCGCTTGCCCTCTGCCTCATTCACTCTCCCCTCTGCCCCCCACCGTCGCGCCCTGGCCCTACCCGCACCTTCCCGTCCTCCCTGCTTGTGCCCCTGTGCCCGGGTTTCTCCCCCGGTTGTGCCCTGCAACTCCCCTCTCTTGTCCCTCCATCCCTTCGCAGCCTCTGTGCCCCCGGGTCCCATCTGGCGGTCCTTCCAGCTGCCCCGGGGCTTGTCTCCGTCCCTGCGTGTCCCACCGTCCCTCCTCTGCCTGTCCCGCTCCATCTCTTGCATCCTTTGCCTTGTCTGTCTGCCCTGCACGTTCATCTGGTTCACTGCCTGCATCTGTCTGTTGAGGCTTGCATTTGCCCATCCTCTCTTTCCATTTCTTTCCCATTTATTTAGCTTTCATTTGCAGTATTGGCCTTGTCTGTTTGTCCACTGTATGCGGTGTCCTACCAAGTATGTCTGTCTCCTCTCTGTCTGTCAGTCCGTTTGCTAACTGCTCTCCATCCCCATGGTACCAGCCATCTCAGTCCTGTCCAGCTATTGCAGTTATGTGTCACCGAGTCCCTTCAGCACAGCTTTCCAGTAGTTTAACCACTATCCCCGTGAACTTTGCACATCTGGCTGTAACCATCACTCTGCAAATTACCTCTCTCCTGTCTATCTGCCCATCTCTCCTTTCCTTCATCACTCTATCGCTTGGTTCATTTTTCTCTCTCTATCTTCTTGTGGCATCTATATATCATTTGTCCACAAAATAAATCTCCTTCTATCCTGTATGCTGCCCACTCATCTTCTTTATCTACCCTCCCACTTACCAAAGGCATATACATTTACAGTATCTATGGGATCTGTTGCATTATACATATGCTTGTTATATTCACATACAAAATTTATGAGCGCACATAATCTCACACAACACAAGTGATGTGGATCGGTGCAGCAACACCGTACTGTTCTTTTTCTGTCACTGTCACCACAGTTTATGAAAAAGTTGTGTATTTACTAACATGTGAAAGGCTTTCTTAGTGTACATTTTGTGGGTTATTATTTTTTAATAGGCTGTTGTTGGGAGATCGGGGGTGGGCTTGTACTTCCATTTGGTATTCAGTCAATCGCTGTCTTTTGTAACACTTCCAAAATTGACTTTATGTAAAACGTAGACAAACACAGTGAAAATTTTTGTCACTGAACTATTACAAGGTACTGAATGGACTCTGGAGGCACATTTGAAAGGCATCTAGGGTAACAAATGAAGACACCGACTACGCAAAAAATCCCATTCAGAGAGTGACAAAAATGCTAAAGATTCTTAGGGAAGGAAAAGGCAGAAAAATCTGCATTTAGCTCTGTACAGACGGAAGCAAAACTGATAAGGGCAGATGAGAAAATGCCTTTCCAGCAATAATTTTAAATAGCAATTGGGATGCTTTGATTCAGGGACCAGAATTATGGTCTCCGCCATAAAGGCCGGCACATTTATCACCTACGCCAAATTTAGTTAGGACTTACAGTATAAAATTGCAGGAAGGCCGCTGGTATTTCTGAAATATTTCATGCAGCAGGCTCTTCTGTTTACAAATAAGGGGTTATGTCAGACATTTGGTGACATTTGGTTTTCTGTGACAATTTCTCTCCTTTAATTCTGGTGTTGCTGAAAAGCGTATTGAGAACAGCCAATAACGGCGTTACAGCGGGAACAACCGCTTCATTGCCTTGCCTCGTATGGGAGTTCATCGTTTCGGGGAGAAAAGGCAGAGATTGAAATGATTAATAATAGCAGATATTCTACCAGACTAAGTGGGGGTTAGCTTGATCTGTTGGACAAGCAGGCACATTACTGAAATATTTTCCGTTCTGTCTCGTGAATCCTGTCCTTTAAACCGCGATGAGAATATGTGCAAATCGAAACAAAATCCCTGCTTTGGCATTGGCGTTTTAGTGGTTATTGAAAGAGCTGTCCCCATGAGAATTGGCAGGTAGCTGAAAGTTAAAACTATTCTTAAACTGATGAGATAGCAGAGTCCTAGTCCTGGTGCCGGTCTTTTTCAAGGTGCTGCTGTAGCATCTTTAAATCTGGCTGGCTGGAAAAAACATATATTCTGGAAATCTCTTACTGATGTCCGTGGATCTGACACATCCGACTACAGCCCGATGTTGAAGGTTGCTGTGGGAAGTCCCTTTTTCAATTAATTCTGATTGCAAATCGGGGATATCTGATGCAGTGCATGCCTTCTGGCTGGCACAGCCCCATCGCCGCTCGCTTGATCTGCTGTGCTGTAGCGTTGTCCCTGAATCCAGAAAGGCACACAAGCGAATGTTTCCTTTTTGACTTAATCTTGCTGATCTCTCCTTATCTTGCAGACGATCTGGCCTCATCTAGAGTCCGCCTCTATTTCTTCATCTCGAATGAAGGGAACCAGAACTTGTTTGTCGTTCAAGCCAGCCTGTGGCTTTACTTGAAGCTGCTTCCATATGTCTTAGAGAAAGGCAGCAGGCGAAAAGTAAGAGTCAAAGTCTATTTCCAAGACCCGGACACTAGCAACAAGTGGAATGTGGTTGAAAAGAAAGTTGATCTCAAAAGAAGTGGTTGGCACACTTTTCCCATGACAGAGGCGATCCAGGCTCTGTTTGAGAGAGGAGAAAGGAGACTGAACTTGGATGTTCAATGTGAGGGCTGTGAAGAGTATTCAGTGCTGCCAATTTATGTGGACCCCGGGGAGGAATCCCACCGGCCTTTTTTAGTGGTGCAAGCCCGCCTCGCCGATAACAAACACAGGATCCGGAAAAGAGGCCTGGAGTGCGATGGCAGGACCAATCTATGTTGCAGGCAACAGTTTTACATTGACTTTAGACTCATTGGGTGGAATGACTGGATCATAGCACCATCAGGTTACTATGGGAATTACTGTGAAGGGAGCTGCCCGGCCTACTTGGCCGGTGTCCCGGGGTCGGCTTCCTCCTTTCACACCGCTGTCGTGAATCAGTACCGAATGCGGGGGCTGAACCCGGGCACCGTGAACTCCTGTTGCATTCCAACCAAACTTAGCACAATGTCAATGCTGTACTTTGATGATGAATACAACATTGTGAAAAGGGACGTTCCCAATATGATTGTGGAAGAATGTGGTTGTGCTTGATTTAAGGTGTGTTTTGGGGGGGGAGAGAGAGAGAAAGGGAGAGAGAGAGAGAAACATTCCCGTACAAGATGGTGTTGGAGGAAGTTTCACTGTGTATCCAGGCATCAGTGTTGGAAAGTCACTGTGGAAAAGTTTGACAAAAAAAAAAAAAAAAGAAAAAAATAATCATTTCACTTTGGTGTCAGGACAGTGGCAGTTTGTGGATCATGGACACTTATATATTCTACCACTTATAAGTTAATGCTATGAAATATCTTAAACACACACACACACACACACACACAAAATGTGGGCACGCACACAAACACGCGCTCATACACACAGACACAGACACACACACACGCGAGGCAGCTCGGAAAAGGGACATGAGCACAGAAAGTCAGTGACCAGTGACGACGGACCTAAATGCCTGCCAGTACGAGTGAACGGCTGAGCAGCTGTTTCCCCGCCTGCCGGCGAAGCCAGACCGAAATGAGCTCCCTTTGCTCAGGCAAAAGCACAGACTGTGAGAACACAACGTATTCTTGCACGCAGGTGTCAAAACGACCAAACTTAGAAAATTAAAAAAAAACAAAAAAAAGAAAAAAAAAAGTCGACTGTCACCTCTTAGGTCTAACAGGAAGCTGCAGGACACCTGCCTTGGGAGGCGATCACTTCCTCTTAATTTAAATTTATCTAAACATAAACATCACAGATACCCGCTTCTTCCTACAGCACTTCCAGCAAGGAATCGTGTGGTTCCATCGCAGAGAGAGAGAGACAAAAGGGGACAGACGTGTAAGAAACTGCTGTATTTCTAACACCTGGCCGTTGCAGAGTCACAAGCTGGGCTGGCGTGATCCGATGCTTTCACTGCCCACTAGCAACCCATGGTTGGCTACACCTGCCGTGTCTTGGAAAAGGGAATCGATACCGTATCTGGACTGTGTTGACTGTTGGCATCTCTCACTGTTCGAAGAACAAAAAGTCAAAGTTGCAATCTGTGTTCTTCAGTGGGGGACTCGGCAAGGCCACGTCACGTGGGGGACGAGCAAACAGGCAATGGCCACCACGGCTAAACCAATGAACCCTAAAGAGGAGTGACAGCGACAGAGTGGAGACGTTCTGGGAAATGCAGTGCGTTTAATAACAGGCGAGGAACATTTTTACAAGTCTTGGAAAGGAGGAGAGAGGAGAGTGCTTTCAATTTCCTTACCAGGAGGTGTCAAGGATGGCCATAAAGATCAGAAAATAATGATACAGCATAGCACTTGCAAACTGCTTGAATGCACGTATAATAGCACTTGCAAATTTCAATGCCTTGAAAAGTGGTACTTGATAGTGCACTTATCTTTGCTCACTATCTAGGTAAACAGGTGCCGCATGAGCTATGCAATTTAAAGTGTTGACCCATACTAGACAAAACTGGACTTATGATATGACTTTTTTATATTTTTTTATACTTGAAATTAAATCTTTTGCTTCTTTTTTAAAGCGAATGATTGCTTTTAATGTTTGCACTGATTTAGTTGCATGATTAGTCAAAAACTGCCATTTGAAAAAAAAATGTTATTTTTATAGCAGCAAAAAATGAATACAGTTAAATGTATTATACATAAATTTTGGAACCAAAGAGGCCAACATATTAGTTATAATTTTTATGAGATGGCAAAGCCATCATATATCATGTAGTCATACTGAGCAATCCCTCACGAGGCCTACCAATTGTTTCAGGGTACAAAATTGATTCTGTTTGTTCTATTCAGTGTCTTTTCTATACCATACGCACATGGAATGTAGAGTGAAAAAAAAAGTGACTATTGTAGAATACATTACAATATGTGCATCCTTTAAATCCAATTTTTATGTTTATTTAATAAAGTTCCTTTTAGGTTCTGTTCCATAATAATTTAAACCAAACAATTTTCACTTAGATTTGCTGTTGAAGTATTTTACATTTGTGTACAGTTTAAATAAATAAAAAAGATTGAAAACTAGATGTGCTTTTTTTTTTTTTTTTTTTTTCAGTATGTAACATCTGGAGGAACTCGCTTACTTTCGGGACTGAATAGGCTGCAGACGGTGAACTGTCGCATTAGACCGTAGTCGTATTAGTCACTGCAGAAAGCCTTGTCTGAGAGCTCAGCTGCGATCCTAAAAATGTTCCACTCCAGTTTTATTGCTGTCTATACATGTAAGCATCTGCTTCTTTCTCTCTGCAGCAGTGCAGGGGCTCTGGGTGCAGGAACGGCGCTGTTCCGCATACCTGCAGGTCATTTAAAGCAAGTTCCTGGTTCACCTGCTGTGTAAGAATGTAACTTCTTCTCTGGGTCACTCCCTGACTGCTTAGAAGTAAAAAAATATTATGTGGAAAGCACTTCCAGGAATAAAAGACCAATAGTAAGTTTGATTATTTTTATTTTTTTTTCGCAAAACTAGCTGACACCAAGAGAAGGGGTTTTTTTTCTTTTTAGTAAAATATCTCCCTTTTACTAACAAACCCCCAAAAATGTTGAGAAATACTCAAGCACTCAGCTGCACGTATATCCAGATATTGATTTAATTGATCTTCACAGATGAATTCTTCCTCCTGGAGACCTAAGCAAATGCCAGCTGAAGCTGACAGGAGGACCTCTGTTCACTTAGCAAATGTTAGATCTGATCCTGAAACCCGAAAAGTGTTGAAGAAGCAAGACCATGCAACTGATGATGGGTTCTAGTTAAAATTCACATTCAGGTGTAGCTCTGCCCAGCTCTCACAGCCAGGTGCTGAGGTTAAACGGGAGACCTGGAAGAGCAATTTGCTGTGACTGTGTCAACAATCTGCTTCTCAGAACTTTGTCCTCCAGATCAAATTTTTTGAATATCTCACAGCTTTCTCACCACCTCGAGCTGCACATTGATTGTCACAGCCACCAACCACTCACTGTTGCTGCTCTGTCTCTCAGCAGCCTTCTCTCTGGTTTTTGTTCCTTGGGTCAACTGTGCTGAACTGATGAGTTCAATAAATTCCCCTTGAAATCAGTGGCCAGTACCCATGTCTTCAGTCTGAAGGCATGTTTGCCCTAGTATGACATCGTCATTACAAATAAGACTAGGCTGCACTTTAAAAAATGGGATATATTAAGAAATCTTACCCATTGAAATGCAAAGCCCCAGAGGCTGGCTCCAGTTAGGTTTCATTTTTAGTTGAAAGTGTTTGGTTCCTGGGGTCAAAGCCAAGCCCTGCATCGGACACTGCGGCTCCTGGGCTCAGGAGGAGAGCAGGGTGTCTCCGCAAGGGATTCGGACCTGCAGCCCTGGGGAACAGGGAACTGCTGGCAGCCAGGATGCTTCGAGCTTACGCTGGCCAGGAGTGAGGGGCAGGAACAGGCTGTGCTCTGCAACCTGCTGCAAACCCACAAGCAAGCCCAGGACCCTGAACTCTTCCACAGAGGCTATCGAAAAGCACCCTTTTTCTTGGTAAAAGTCTTTCCCAGCTTTCTTCCCCTGTCTCTGCCTTCTCTGTTCCCTGATTTGTAGCTAGAGTTATGATGTTTATGGGACAGAAACAAATGCAAAGAGGAGCATGAGTATCAGGATAGTGTGAGGGGCATCATCTGGGAGTGGGAAGAGCTGGATCATAGTCCAGGCTCCCAGGTCCTTTTATTTTGCGTGAAAGAGACTCTAGAAATTGATGTGAACTGAACATGCTTGGAGTTTTCTGCAGCATGGAGCCACTTGATGGTCTGTGCATTCTACAGACAGTGAAGTGTTCCTGAATCCTGGTGCTAACAGCAACCTGCCACACAGATTTCTAAGGCTAAAATGAAATAAAATTTTCTTTAATTTTGTGGGACCAATCTGAGACAGTTTGGCCTTTATTTTTCAGAGACGTGACAAAGCTACTGCTCTTGCCAGCTTTTTACATGGGAGTGCAGGAATTCTGCTTTGTGCAGCTTCCACCTCCTGCATTTTTGAAACCAGGCAAAATGAAAAATGAGATGCCCAAGCCTGATGGCTGCTTTTCAAAAATTTTGGGGTTTTCCCATCTGTCATTCCCATCCTTACAAAACTGAGCATCCAGTTTCAGTGCTTTCTGCCAGGTTATGTACTCTACCTCAAAAAACAGCTGGGTCACATCCACATCCCCCCACCCAAAGGTGACTTGGTGACTCTCTCTTGTCTTTGATAGGCTTTGAACTCGATTCTGTAAATGCTAAATCAGTGTCTTCTATCCTGTGACAGAATCAATCTCTGGAGCTGGAGAATCTTCATCCTTTAAAATATTCTAACACAGGCAAAACCCCATCTTGGTGCCTGGACCCGCCACTGGTGCTAATGAGGATGGTGTGAACAGGGTGACTGTCACGATGTGGTGCAACAGAGCACTTGTTGGATTAACTCTGCAGACATCACACATTTCCACACATAATAGACACCTGCTCCAAAATTGCCAGCTCTCACCTCCTTTGCTTTGTCACTTGTGAGAGATGAAGTCAGCAGCCGAAAATTAATTGCTGCACTTGCCCTGCCACGGGAGAAGAGGGAAACCCCTCACCGAATGCGTCCTTCATAAGGATGATTTTTGTATGGAGTGGTTTCTACTGGGAAGGGTAGGAGAACATTTTGCAAAATGGATCAGAAATACAAACTTCTGTCTAAGAGGGGAAGTCTGTTGCAGTTAATGCTGGTGTCAGCCTGCAGTAACTCCCCTAAAGTCTGCACATGTAATTCAGTCTAGCACCAATATAAGCAGACACACCTGAATCTGGTTTTCTGGAATTCCTAATTGGGCCCAGCTCGTTCTCAGTATTTCTAAAAAAAGCAATTTTTCCTTTATAATCAGCAGCTATAAGATTTAGCAAAACCCACAGATGCTGGGTGACAGATCAGAACAAGAGTAGAAGACATCTAACTTTGTCATGAATCTTCCTAATATACACTGGAATTTGGCCAGGAATTAGCAATCTGCATCAGTACAAAATACTCCAGTAGCTTTAATTTGCTTGCCCAGTCAGTAACCTTGAACTAAAAGCTGGATTTACATGCCTGCATGTAACAGTAGGGGCCAATTTTACTTGGGTAACTTCATTGATTTCAAGGGAATTGTTTCTGATTTGTACTAGAATAAGTGGGAGCAGATTTAGGTTCTTTAATGTTCTTCCAGTTTAGCTCTTGGAATAACTTATATTTCATTATTATGTGTTTATGTAATTAGTGCAATTATATCAAATTATATAATTGGTACAATTACTTGGACTCATGTAACCACTGCATATAGCATTCCATGCTGTAAAATCTTTTACTCTGGAAAAAAAAAAAGAGCAGTCAATATTACATGGGAATCTTAATTTGTTTTTAAATTCCAGTATCAAATTTAGGGCCTGACCACATGCAAGGAACTTATGGTTCACATCAGTGGAATCTCTGAGCAGGCAGCTTGCAGCCTTCACCATAGATATTGCGTTTTTAATCTGATTTGGCCAATTCTATTCAACAGAGGCCCTCCTGGAATGTGTGCAGCCCTAACCAGTCTTCCTTGTACAAAGCAGAGATGTCAAGCTTTTACACACACACACACATACACACACACACACCCACCCACCCCATATAACCTGAGAGATCTCGAAGCAATCAGAGCCCTGAGATATGTGTACAGCTTTTCTTATACTTGATCAGATTTACTGTCTTCGTGATCTGCCATTGAGAATTTTAAACCAATACTTTTATTAAATTCATAAGCTCCCACTTTTTGGTCATTGAAACTGTTTTCTTCCCCCCCATCCTCCTTCCCCCCTCCTGCCCCCCCATCATAATTTGCTTTCAGGCTACACTATTGTGAAAGCTTGGAAGTAGAGGGTTCTGCTGTATCTGTGGTGGGCAGAGGGATGTTATTCTGCCCTTCTACTCCACTCTGGTGAGACCCAGCCCAGAGTCTGCATCCAGCTCCGGGGCCCTCAGCATAAAAAGGACATGGACTTGTTGAAGAGAGTCCTGAGGAGAGTCACCGAAATGATCAGAGGGCTGGAGCACCTCTCCTATGAAGACAGGCTGAGAGCACTGAGGCTGTTTAGGTTGGAGAAGAGAAGGTTTACAGTACCGAAAAGGGTCTACAAGAGAGCTGGAGGGGGACTTTTTACCAGGGCATGCAGTGAGAGCCAAGGAATAATGGCTTTAAACGCAATGAGGGTAGGTTTAGATTAGCTGTAATGCAGAAATTCTTTACTGTGAGTGTGGTGAGGCACTGGAACAGGCTGCCCAGCGATGTTGTGGATGCCCCATCCCTGGAAGTGTTCAAGGCCATGTTGATGGGGCTTTGAGCAACCTGGTGTAGGGGAAGATGTCCCTACCCATATCATGGGGATTAGAACTAAATGATCTTTAAGGTCCCTTCCCAACCAAACCATTCTAAGAGTCTATGAAAGTCAAAGTAAACACAGCCAGCAAAACAGAAAAAAAAGGTAAGAAGGAAACTGGTTTGATTTCCCTAGGTCAGACCAAGGAAGGCCCAGGGTGAGAGATATGATTGATAACCACCTCTCTCAGAAAGGATCAGCCCTCTCAGGTGCTGTGTATTTGGAGTTCCACCCTGGCACAACTGCAATCATTGGACCTAGCTGACAGTGCACAGACCCCAGGGGAGCCATTGCTCTACCTAAGACATCTCCACAGAGTCTGTGTGCTACTGTTCTTTCTCATTTTGGACCTGCTTTTGGAGAGGGTTCACCTCTCTGTGTGCTCTCCTACAGCCGGGCCTTTGAAATCAGGCTACAGCACAGCCATTTTAGGGCTGCAGCTCGTGCTGCCTCACTGCCTTCCTCCAGCTGGTAAGTGTGCTCAGTGCCTGTTATTTTTATCTTGAGCTTTTGCTTTGTTTTTGAGGATAATTACACATTATTGCTGCAATATGTTATAATAAGTGCTATGAAGATGACTATTGTATCCAAGGGGAAAGAAGATGTGGCTGGGGAGCAAACTTAAACCTATGTGTCAGCAAAACAAACATGCTGTGTTTGGGCTGTGTCAGTCAAGTGGTACTGAAGTGGCATTTAGGTTTTGCCCAAGTGAAGGCTGCTGGACTGATCTCACCCCTCTTCACTTTGTTGGCTGGAGTGGCTCGTGCCCGTTTCTGCAGAGAAGTTTGTGAGGAGCTGTGGAAGAGCTGCAGCAGCCGAGCCTTCCTGCAGCTGGAGCTGAGCTTCTCACCCGGTGATGGGGGAGCCGGTCCTGGGCAGTGCAGCAGGAGCGAGGTAGGAGAGTTGGATGCTGAAGGTGGTATCCATTTCAGGATAAAGGGTTATAAATAATACTGCATCTTGCTCCTGTGAGCTGGAGCAGACTGGGCTCTTGGAATTTTGGACCCCTGTGTGCCATATCCTATTCACTATATCCTCTGTAATCACATTTGGTCTCTCATGGCCTAGTTTTGGGTCAGGTTGTGGAACTGATCCACAGCTGTTGGGACTCCAAGGTTATAAAAAATAATTCAGGACCTTATAAATTAAGGCCTTGGGCTCTTGTGAAAGGAAACAAACAATGCTATCAGTCTTAATGAGAGTCGTGTATGTGTATTTTGTATCCAATTGTATGCATTATCTTTAGCACTGATACTTCATAAGACCATATAATTTATGAGGTGGTTATCAGTGACTCATAAGTATTTATTTATGTCTTATATGCATTGTGTATGTTTGGCTTGATCAGGGTGGCATGTTTGCATGGGTGAGCACCATCTCACATGTAAACACACAGACAAGAAACACAAGGCTTTATCTAAGCAAATTGTCTTCTGCCATGCTAATGCCCCTGTAATAAAATTTATTTGGGGGGATCCTGATGAGAGATTGGAGGTAATGCAGTGTAGCTACCAACTATTTTGAGTAGATTTCTTGTGTCTTGTGTGCCTCATCCTTGCTAAGTAAGTTGTCTTGCATTCAGCATGTGGTATGTAGGTGCCCTTGTGATGGCTGAAGAGAGGCAGCCTGTTCTCAGATGTGGCTCTGCTCCAGCCTGCTCCACATCCAAGAGAGTGCAGCAAACCACTTTTGCTCAACTGGTGTTTCGAAATTGTTCAGAAACTGGTTTGGTTTTTAGCACAGTTTGGAGCAACCTCGATGCTGCCTTAAGGGCAGCTGCCAGGGGTCCCCAGTGTAAAAGCCGAGAAAGGGCTGGAATACCATGGTGCCCTGACCACATGCCTTGTATTTGGCCATGCTTCCTATACTGGGAGCTTTTGGGTGGCACTTGGGTGGAGTGGAACCCATCTAAGTCTCTGTGCCGAGTGTTTCTTATTAAGTACGTGATAGGCACAGAGATGCAGGATTTAAGCCGGCTCTGTTTCTGTTAGCTGTGCACCACAGTGGTTGAATCACTATGTTAACAGTGCGTGACAATGAATCAAGCCCTATATTTCATTTTATGGGTGGGTTCCACTTACTTTGTTCTTATTTTCTCCTCCCCTCCCTTTGACAATTTAGACATTTGCATTTTGGAGAACATTGCTTCCAGACCGTATCCCCTTGAATGGGGTTACTGCATCAAGCAGGGAAAGTTTAACTTCTACCCTAAATGAAAGCTTTTCCTACTTTGCATGCCGCAAATAGACTTTTAATTATGGGGAGAACATGCTGTAAGTGCACTCCAGGATTTGGTTCCATCCTTTGTCTGTTAAGACTGTGGATGTGCCAGCTCTTAAAGTAATCTTTTTCTTCAGCATCACCAGTTGCCATCCATAGTTACTAGATAAAGCAACAAAAGGAACAACAAACCAGTCCTCATGCTAATGGCCACCAGTTTGCTGCCTCTGGTAGACTTTCTTGAGGTGATATTGAATGCTAAAACAATTCAGATGTGCTCTGTGATTTGCTGGTTTAAAAATCTGTTGATGTTAATGTAGGGCCAGATTCAGTTATTCACGCCTGTGAAAAGCAGTTTCAAAATCCTACCAAATTGGAATTCTCCAGTCAATTATAGTCAAAAGCAGACTGCAAGACTGTACAGAGAAAAGCCCGTAGTGCTTTTGGTGCAATATCAGTGCCTTAGCTGAAGGTGTTGTTACTCCATGAGCTTCTGTTCAGTTGCACACATTTGCACCAGGTGTGAGTTTATCCTGTTGGCTTGTAGACAAACCCCTTGCTTTAGATCAGTCAGCAGTCAAGCTCCTGGTATTGTGCTCTGTGTCTTTCTGTAGCTGGTGATAGCTATTGTTCTTTTCTGCAGTATGTTCACGGCATCAGGCATTATGACTCATGTCATAACACCACTGTGAGCCATTTGTTTAATAATACAGCATCCGTGTTGTGTCACTCTAGCAATGTTCTTAATTCTTTCTATTATTAACATCTGTTTTGAAGTGTTTATACTTGTAATTTGGCTTTTCAAATTCTCACTGGATATAAGCTGGTGCAAGAGGAAAACGTTCATAAACACATCTAAAAGAATCTGACACTTTATTGGCCATACCTGATCAGAAAACGAAGAAGTGTATTTGTTTAGGACTTTTTTTGGTTTGCAATAATGCAGGTTTCTTCAGCACCCAGAAACAAAAATGCAGGTGCTTATTTTTTGTTGTTTTTGGTTTTTTTACTCCTGTGGACTAGTTGGATTTTAATTGTTAATAGTATCTTTTAATTTGACAAAGCAGATGCTGTAAAAAAGGTAGCTTGCCTTTTACCAGTCAACCAAATTAGTAATTTGTTAGGGTGATGGCTCTTTTAGACAGGGCTGTATCTACATCATATCTACAGATCTTTGACGCTATTTGTGCATCCTTGGCACTGTGCAAAATGTGAAGAATCTCATTGGGTTCTTCCTTTCTGTCCACTGGCAAAAGAGAGGAGTGAGATCCAGCAAATATTTGGGCAGCAGATCTTCTGTTGAAGCTGTTGGAGTAGAAATGCTTAGCCTATAAACAATTTGGGGTCAGGGAACTTCTGAAAAGTTCTTTGTTGCTGTTGTTCTGTTGTTGTTTTGGTTGTTGTTTTTTTTTTTTTTTCCTGTCTGATTGGCTTAGCTTCTGGCGATGTTGCCATACAATGACAACCCAGAGGTGTCTTTCTGGAAAACAGAAAAGTTCTGGAACACAAATGTAGCTCTCTTCTATTCTGCTGAGATGTCTGCAGTGACCCTTTATTGGGGCTCTGAGTAAATCTTGCCATAATTGATAGAAACAGCTTTAAAAGAAAAGCAAAACAGATCATGAAGAAAAGAAAGAGCTGATAAAGCTTCTAGCATCAAGAGTGTGCATGTTGAAACACTCTCTAATTATATATTTATCCAATCCAGTTAATACTACAGAGCTTGCAAAAAAAGCCCCATAATTAGGGGTTATGAAAATGTCTACATAGCAATAATATGGCACCTAAATATAGCATCTTTCCTCCTGAAGCACTTTACATCATTTGAGAACCATGGGCTCAATTCACAGCTGGCATTCACAGGTGCAACCTTATTGATTTCAATGGAATAGTGCCATTTTTACCAGGGATGAATTTTGTCATAAATGGAAGTTTTATCTTAGGGGCTTGTAGGGCTGCCCATCCCAATAGTATCTGCATATCTTTTACATCAAATTAGCTGGCAACAGGAAAACCTTTAGCAGACTTCACAAAGTCTCTGCCACATCTGCCTTCTTATCCTGCATAAATCTTTTCTTGGGCTAAACTTACTCATATTTTGTGTCTTTTGGGGACTGGGAGAGAAGAACAGATGATGGTAGTGAAAATGTACTATGCTCTTTTGGTGGGTAAAGTGACCATGAGTTTCATTCAATGTTTGTGCTGGAAGCTGAATTCACAGTTGTAGTTTCTGGATTGAGAGCATCAGGACTTTGAGACTCATGTTGCTCAGAGCACACCTAGAGCTCAAACACATGGTCCTGTGACTGTAGCAGGACCTGAATTATGTACTGGTCATGGAGTCCATCACTGATGAAGTGACTGCTATGTCCAATTTTAAAAAATTGCAAGTGAACTTTGTCCAGTGCCTGGTGAAGTCACTGGGACTAAGGCTCAGTGTTTATGTAAGGCTCAGTGCACTGTATTCCCCAGTGATAGAACAGGCCCTGGAGAGTTTGGTCTACTTCTCTGCCACTTTGCAGATTACCTATAAAAGTAATGTCAGACCTGTCACCTACTTCCCTCTAACATGGGAAAGACAGTGTTTCCTGAGTGTGAAGTGAAAGGGTGTACTGGGAGCCCAGAAGGAAAGAAAAGTAGTTGGCTTATACTCCAGTTGTATTTGCCACAACCTTCCATGTGAGGAAAATTTGATTAGGGTGAAACTTGTCCGCTTGAAGAAGATGAGCTGTTGGTGGGGTAGGAGTGAATCCTTCAAGTCAGAAGGTGGGCAGGGATTGTTTGTTCTGTGGCAAGTGTATCAATTATAGTCATTAAATGAAACTAGAAGCAGCCAGGCTCAAAGCAAACAAAAAGAGATGTTCTCCATGCAACTGGTAGTGGACACAAGGAATTCACTGCCAAAGGTGGTTGTGGAAGCTAAAAGCTTATTAGAGTTCAAAGGATGACTGGACAAGTTTGTGTAAAGAAATGCATGGAGGATTACTAAGTAGCTAGAAACCACATCTGGCTTAGGAAATACCTTGATCTGAAAATAGCTGGAGGCTAGCAGAAATGTGAGGGAAATGGCATAAGTGGTTCCCTTGCTTCTGCTGCTTTCTGGCTTGCTCCAGGAGCCAGCTATAGGAGACTTGATGCTGGGCTAGATGGACTGGTATGCCCATGCTTCTGTTTGTACTTGATGTGGCAGCTCTGCCCTGCAGGTTGTTGCAGCAGGCACATGTGGGTCGGTGCTCCAGTTCTCCTCCATTTGTGATTGGTGAACTTGGTCTCATGTTACCTGTGAAGGTCGGGGTTTAGATCCTCTGTGAAATGCATCTGGATGATGTTTTACATTGGAATACCTGCTTAGTATGAATGGAAAGGCAAGATTGTGGAGTACTGAAAATCAGTCCCATTTCCTGTAATAACTGATTTTCCTTTGAGGCTTCTTCTCCAAAACTTTACAAGACAGACCCGGTGCAGCTCTGAAAGGATTGAGGAGCTATATAGTCTTATTGTGAAAGAGAATAAATTATATTGAGCAACTCCTACACACACATACGGAAGAAAAAATTTCACCTCCTCCCATAATATCAGATTGTTGATATTCCCTGCATAGAACTGTAGTGAATAAACAAATGCATTCATTAACATTTACCCAGTAAGGTGAACTGAGGACAGAATATCAGTCCAGATATCCAGGCTTATCTCTGAATTTCCTGGATTTTATGGGTTTAAGTCTGACTCTGAACAGGTCTTAAGGGCATTTTCTTGGTGGATTAGAAGGATCTGTGTTTGGACGGTCCCATCTATAGTACCTATGGGATTGTACAAAGCCCTAGTTTTACTATTTGTATCTGTTTTAAAATCCTGCTATTCATTTGCCTGAGTCAAACAGCTTTCCAACTAGAATTAGAGTTGGGTACATAGCACGAGGAGAGTACACATCTGGAAAGAGCTCGAAAGACTCAACCAATGTTTCACAGACAATGTTGGAAAACAAACAAAAACCCCTCTGAAAATGTGGTCTGCAGATGGGTCTTTATATTCTCTTCCCCATTATTTTAACGGGGAAAATTCATCTTTAACAGAAAGGCATTCAGCACAAAAACAGCAGGAAAAGGACTCAATGGGAGTCATTTTCCAGGATATCTTTCTGTCTGGGTCAGAAAACAACTTCTTCTGTGCCAAGAGACTCCATTCCTCACGGGGCGGCTGCAGTGTCGGAAATGCCATTATCAGTGTCTTCTGCTGAAACAGCGCTGGGTGAAGCTGTAAATTTCCTAAGGATATTTCTCCAGTAGCTGGTATGGGGCTCTGCTGTGGGCTTGCCCAGTTTGCCACAGAAAGCGCCGCGTGGCTCGGGCGGCCAATCCCAGCTCCAAAGATGGTGTGCTTGTTGCAAGCTTGTGCCAAGCCATCTGTAAGATTTGTCAGATAAATGTGACTAGCGAAGTGGCACTCGTGAGCAGATGAAGGGAAATTCCCTAGGGGATTCTTTATTCGCTCATCATTAGCAGGAGAGGCAGTGGGAAAATTCATTGTTTAGCTGTTCAAAACACTGGTGAACATTTGATACCGAATAATCTTTAAATCTTTGTCGGGGGATGTCAAACATGTCTTGAGCAGCCCAGACTGTGCTGGAGGCGGAGTATCATGTTCTGCATGTCGCGCTTACCTTCATGAAGAAGGATAAAGATATCCGAATTCTTCAATTCTGTATTTCACCTCAAAACCACCTCCCCTCCCTGGGGTAGCTTTATTTAAAGTGAGCTGAGGCATGGAGCAGCCTGGAGGTGCATTACTGCTGTTTACCTGTGTGTGTCCCTGATCTTAAATGGAAAATAAAATCTGTCCCTGCTGTGAGAAGGTACTGCCTATTTGCTAAATGAAACTGGCTTGCAGGATTTTTGGTGGCAGCTTTGCAGTGAGGACTAAATCTCATTTGCTCTAGTCATGAGGCTGACTTAGATGTGATATCTTGTGGAGTAGACTTACTGGGCTTTCCCACTGATATTTTGTGAGCTAAAGTGGGCCCACTCTCCATGCTGATGAGAAACAGGTCACCAATCTCACATGTTCTCTGCAGAACTCCTTTTGTGCAACTCCCTTTGCTGTACCAAAGGGGTTTTTTCAGTCTTGGAAGTGATTAAGCTCCTATAACTGCCTTCCCCAGCCAAGATATTTTAGGCAAAGCCCTTGGTTCTTTTACATTTTTATGATGGGACCGGGATGCTTTATGACATCTGTGTGCTGACAAGGGCACATGTGGCACAAAGTATTCTGCTTGCATTGTTATCAGCCCTATTATTCACTCAAATTCTATTTAGACTTATATTTAAACAGGAATTTGGAAATTAATGGAAACATCATCCACTTGAAAGATACAACGCTGTAGTTGCACTGGTTGGGGTCTTTTCCTCCCAAGGAGGATTGGGAGAGGGTACTGAGCTGGTGTTTAGGGAGCAGGAGAGAAGAAGTCGCAGGATTCAACTCAGAACATTCTGTGAAATTCCCAGTTCCACAAACTCTACCATGGCTGGAGAGCAGCACAAGTTTCATCTTCAGGGAGGTTGACTTAGTGAAGAGCTGGTGAAGGGGATGTAGGGAGAAAAGTGGTCTTCTATTGAATCCCATAAAACCATTCCCCGAAAGGCTCGCTGGTTCAAGGTACTGTAAAAGATTAAGATTCTTCCACCACTTCTTCCCATAAATCAAGATGAAAATCAAACCAAACAATCCATAACACCATTGTACCATAGTAAGGGTCCCATATCCACGTTCAGCATTTTCACTGTGTGGGCAGACTTGAAAAAGCTGAACTCCTTTGCAGCTCCACTAGGCTCGAGGGAGACATGAAGCAGCATCTGACTTTACATGGCTATGTGTGAAATGTAAAGGCTATCAGTGAATCTTGATGAGTGAACAGGTAGTTTGTCAGATGCAGCAGGTTTCATCAGTGAAAAGGTATTTGAGAATTTGAGTTGAATGCAATGGATAGCTAGAAAAATGAGAATATTCCAACAAAAGCTCCAGACCTTGCTCCAGCTTTCGTGTAAATAGATGAACTTCTGTTGACTCCAATACAACGTTACTTGCTTGCATGACATCGGCCTTTTTTATTACAAAGGAAAAAGTCACCTCACAAGAGACCTTTGATGTTTTAATGTGTCCTGGCATATCGATGGATACATCCAGTGGAGAAGAACAATCTGGGACACTTGGTCTGCATTTGTGCTTTGCTGGAGATTTGCTATGTAACCTCGAGCAAATCTATTAATCTCCCAGTACCTCAATTCCCCAAATGCAAAATGGAGATAATAAAACATAACTCCCTTAGCAGGGTAAACACATTAAAAAATGCACTTAAAAGCAGTTGGGTACTAGGTTAATGGAGACCTATATCTTGTGGGGAAGATTTGTTGTATTATAAATAATACATCTTCACAATTATTCCACTTAGTCTGCCTTGAAGCCTTCAAAGACATACCACGCAAATGTTTACTGGCAGCATGTTTCCCCCCTTTTATTGGCCAACAACATGTTTAGACCAGACTTTGCTGTGGCAAAGTATTTCAGCACATTGCACATGGCAAATGGCTCTTTTACTGTAAAAGTAGATTTTTTTTTTTTAGAGAGTACCCCAAATAATGCTGTACTCAGCAAAGGCCTGTGCACCTGGAATAGCTGTCTCTGAGCAGATTTTCCTTGCAAAATGTTCAGCATGCTTCTGCCTAGAACTTTCGACAGAAATGGAGAATGAAGGAGATGGGTACCAAGGACAAACTTTTTAGGGGGAGTTAACGTTGCAGACCACCTGAGAGAACTTGGGTATGTCTCAAGTCAGCTAAGCAATGCTGGTGCCAGAATGTCCTGGACAAAAAGGCCAGTGTTGCAGAGCATGGTTGAATTGCCTAGGGTACAAAGTGGGGGTCTGGGGGACTCCACTGCAGTGTTAGTGCACAGGAGCTATTCAAGCCTTTAGACCACCCACTGTTTTAGCAGTTACTTAGCTTCCCTGGACTCTGTAATTGCTCTTGTCACATTACTGAGGATAATGTAGAAATACGGCAAGCATTTGCCTTGAACTTGGAGTGTTGAAGCTTATGTAAGGGGGGGGGGAGCTACACAGAATAAGATGAAGGGTGTGATTCTTATCCCACTTGTGCTTGTTTTATACTGGTTTTGCCTCTGCTGGAGTAATTCCTCTTTAACGATGTAATATGTTTAGAAGACGACCTCTGTGTGTTTGTGAAACATCTATGCCTGCCTAAAAGTGGTATATTATAAGGGTATTTTGAGGAAAGCAGCATCCTGGAATTGGCATTTGCTTCAGCTCAGCTAAGATTTTTTTTTCCCCCTCATACAGTGAAAGGCCAGTGTGATGTGAAGAAGAGGGAAAACTTTGTTTCTGTGATCAGGACATCAAACAGAGAATTTTCTCAGGTGCCTTTCTCATGGGGATGCTCCCTCAGAGCTGATGATGGCAGGTGTGCTGTCACACCCTCCACCTCAGGCTGCTGGACATGGGGAGCTGGATTTGCTAGTGTGTGAGACCTGTCATGTACCTGCTTCCCAGATGGGGCGGGGGGGTGAAGTGGTGTAATAAACCTGTGGTAACTCTGGTGACACAGTTAATCCCAGGTCTGTGTCTGCTGCACAGCTTGGGAGGTGTCACACAGCCAGCTAAGAAGGGTTGGGTACCAGGAGAGTTTGCTTTAAACCTCTGCCCCAAAGCACAGGAACTATGGAATTGAGGGTTTTTTTGGTATCTGCGTCTTTGACTGCAACATAATGCTTTTAAATAAAAGGCACCATAGAAGAACAGCAGCAGCACAAAAATATGAAGGACCCTAAAAAGAATACCCTGAAATGAAGATTAGATGAGAGGAGAGGTAGCCCTGCAGAGGTGCTTCCACACTGGGCAGCAGCCCCTGAACATTCTCCTGATCTGAGGCTAACAGAAACCACAGCAAATGTTTATTTCAACCTCTGGCAAACATCTATTCATTGGGTAAGACTTAAAAGTTGATCTCATGCTTGGGAGGAGCTTGGGAACCACTAATACATGCTACTTGGCTGTGCTTCAGGCAGGCTGGCCAGTCCCTCCAGCAGGTGATGCTGGGCACACTGGCAGTGCTCCTGGTCTCTCTCAGGCTGTGTGTGCAGCAGTGAGCATAGCTCTGAGCCTCTCTGCAGCCTGGTGTCTGGTCTGCATGGGCTGTGTTAGAGGAACCTGTTAGAGGGCTGAGGTTTGATTGTGTTTGACCCCTAAATGGTATGCTATCACTGAGAAGGTAGCATTAATTTGTGGGTACCCACGTGTGCTGCTGGGATGGCATCTCTAGTTGTACACTTCATTAAGGTTTATTTCACAGCAAAACCCAAAGCAGCCAAACCATTGCTCTACAATAAGGGAAAGAGATGTGTCTACATTATTTCCATAGTCCATTGTGGAGAGGCCCAAGAAGAGAAAGTAAGTAGGAGTAGATACTCCAACCCTGATGACTGACCTCTCAGTGATGCTAAACTGAAGGTAAATTTTTTTTTTTTTTATTGCATGACTGCTACTGTTGCTATATGCCCAAATGAAAAGCTTTTATTTTGACTCTGCATCTTGGGTGTCCTACCATATCTTGATGCCTAGAGTCTACAGGTTAACTAATTCTCTGTTTAATTAAGAAATATTTCTAATTACTCTAAATATTAATTTGATGATATCACGACTGTACTTTCTATTGTGGTTTGGATTACGTCTTTTAGTAGTGTTTTGTCCTTTCTCCTTGATTTTAACTGTGTTTGGGACATGAAACTATGAAGTTCAGGGTCACTTATTCTTCTGTCTTGTGATCATCTGTTACCTAGACTAGCAGACAACAAAGAAAAAAGCGGTAGTGCCAATCTATGAGGTGTCACTATTTATGTATAGCACCTAGCACAGTTGGGAGTATATATTATCGACATTGCTGTGGTGTGAAGGGACCTTATTGCTCCAGGCATTACACAGGCAGACAACAAAATATGGTGCCGCTCCAAAGAGCTTATGAAAAAAATGTGGTTAATGGCTGATTGATCTTCGCAGCAGAATCCTGTAGAACACTAGTGGATCAAAGCTGCACAAAGCAGTGACACACACAATGGCACACATTTATCTGACTACGCTTGTGCAGAGGCTCAGGGAGGGCTGTATGCCAGATTCCTTGGGAAGAACCTGCAAGCACTACTTAGTGTGAACAGGAGGACTTAGAATGATGAAGTTAAGGCCTAGCTAAACCAGGCCGATGGATCAGACAGAAGGGATGACCGAAAATGTGAGTGTTTGAAAGAATCACTTCAGAGAAGGCTAAAAGGGTATTTCTACCCACGCTAAGGTTCTTTGCACATAAAGACAAGCCAGTCAGAGCTGACACTTCTCTGCTGAACCAGGCAGAGGCTGCTGGAGAAGCTGCCTTGGTAGGCCTGGGTGTACCTGTTGTGCCATCACCCTGTGGCACACGAGGAGAGGCATCGAAGGCCCAGGCAATCCTTCTTAGAAACTGGTACTGTGGAGAGGCAGGGTAGAAAGAAGGGGATAATGAATGGGAAGTTGTTAAAGAGGTCTAGTGACATCGGGACTGTGGGATGACAAAGCATTCAGAAGAAAACACAGATCTGCTGTTGTGCAGGTGTTGATGACTGCTCATGGCTGAGGATAGGAAGACTGAAACTCACCTTTCCCTAGGAAAGGTGCTCCAAGCCCCAAACTTCTACCTTTTAGACCAGCAGAGTGTAGGAGAGTGTTGTGAGATGACGAAACCATACTGCATCTTTGCTTGCTTTTTTCGAGGGGAAAAAAATGATGCACGGCATGGAAAGAAATGCATGGAGGCAAGGTTGAAGTAGTATCAAAAACTAATGGAAAAGCGATGAAAGTGCAGGAAGTAAGGTTCATTTGCCTTGGAGGAGCAAAGCTGACCCTAGAAAAAATGGCCAAGCAAGTATGGGGACAAAAATTAAAATCCCAGTCACAAGAATGTGAGCAGGAGACTTTTGGAGAACATGTGGTGCAGGTGGCCAGCACCTAAGGAAAGGAATGCAATGGAGGTATAATCAGACCAAAGAAATTGAGTTAAAGTAGAAAGCACAGCTTGTGACTAAATTAAATATTTTGTATCTTGTATTTTTTTTCTCTCCCAGATTTTACATACAGCTTTTGCAAGGACTGTAAAGTATTTTGAAAGACATTGTTGGAAAAAGCTGTAATTTCAATAGGCAAAGAAATAGTTCCATGTATTTGGTGATGATTTTAACTATTTGTTTTGTGGCAGAATTTGGGGGAGAGTTGTAAATCCTCAACCTGCATTTCTTGTTTTAGCACAAATATGTGAAATTCTTTGCATGAATAGGACAGAGCTTAACACTTAGAGGCATAGAAAGCAGGGAATGCATAGTAAAAATGCAGATTAAATAGATCCAATATGAATCAAATGGATTCAGATGTGAAATCTGCAAATGCAATCTACTGCAGTGTAAATAGGGTTTACTTCAAGTTTTTATCCCAAGCTTGAACTGCACCTGAAAAAGCTTAGCCTAAATAGAAATATGAATCTGTACAAAATCTCTTGCCAGAGTTTAAAAAATAATTTCAACTTAAATTAGTGCAGCTTTTAGTTATAAACAAAAGATGTATGTTAGAGTGGAAACTGAACTCCGATTTCTGCTCCTCTAATTGAGTACATACACCACAAGCCCACTGCTTACAGTAGGAAAATCAGAGCAAGAGGGGCAAATGCAGAACACAGCATGGTAATGTTTTGGTCTTTGTCATGCAATATCCTACTGTAAGAACTGCAGATGAGGGGAGCCAAGAGAAGGCTCTCTCTAGTCCTTGGAGTGCAGAAGGTTAGGAGTGAAGTACTTACATTGTAGTGTTGGGGAACTGAGCTTTCACAGAATGGGAGAGGTTGGAAGGGAGCACAGAGGGTCACCTGGTGCAACCTCCCTGCTCAAGCAGGGCCATCCGAGAGCACATGGCACAGGACTGGGTCCAGACAGTTCTTGAATATCTCCAGGGAGGGGAACTCCACAGCCTCTCTGGGCAACCTGTTCAAGTGCTCGGTCACTGCACAGTAAAGAAGTTATTCATTTTATTCAGGTGAAACTTCCTGTGTATCAGTTTCCACTCATAGCCCCTTGTCCTGTTGCTTGGCACCATCATGAAGAGCTTGGATCCATCCTCTGCCACCTCTCCTTATAGACTGTTAATCTATAAATTGATAAATTTCCCTGTCATTCTTTCCTTTTCTCTCCCCACAGTGTGGAAAACCATGGCTAGAAACATCACCTGGATCTGTGAAATGCTTTTTCTTCCTCCCTTGCAGGCTGTGGAGGCTCAGATCTTTCTACTGCAAAGTAAAGAGCCAATAATCCTCTGCAGGGTCATCAGGGCCACTGAGTTGTCAAACTTTGGCTGCTCCCTCTGTTCCCATGAGTACAGGTGCCCATTCTTCTTGCTTTAGGGGATGCTCTATTTGCAGAGACTTAACCAGCAGCACGTTATGGTTTTGGCCAGTGTAGTTTATGATGGTGACAAAGTATATTTATTTTTAATGTGGAATCGGCCCGTGCCTCATTGAACAATGTACAAATAAAAGATATGGAAATCAAAACTGGTTTGGCTTGCTGGCCAACATAGACAAGAATAAAAAAAGAACAGGTGAACAATTCCAGCAGGTAATTCCCAGTCTTTGGTGAGTGCTTAATTAAACTTCCACATGTCAGAAGCAGAGAGAGCAAGACTTTTCCTAGCAGCATTGCATGCATTTGGAGAATGACGATTATGACTTGGAAACATTAATTCTCATACAAGATGTTCTTCTTTGACATTCTGGTTTTATGAATATTAAAATCTTTATCATCTGGTCAACAACTCCTGCTACTCATTTTGGGAAAAGCTGATATTTTCATGTTGTTCTCTAGGTGGGGATTACAGAAACACTGTCCCATGATCCTGCACGGGCAGGACCACAAACAAAATAGGAAACTGGACAGAGTCCTCTGCTATAATCAATCTTGCTTAAAACTTTGGGTGAAATAAACAGAATGTGATTAACCATTTTCAGGTCTGACCCTGCTGAAAAGCCTCTGAGAAAAAATAAATATCTTGCTATGTGGGCAGGCTGCTTTCGGTATCTGTATCAGTGAAAGATTTCACTCGATGACAGAATTATTATTAAATCATGTATTTCGTTGCTGGGAGTTACCTCAGACTTGAAATCCAATAGATAATAGGCTTTATGTTGCTGATGAAATAACTAAATCTGCATATATTATATCTGAAGTAAATGAAACAAGCAAAGGGAATCTACTAAATTATTTAAAGACCTTGTCTACTTCACTTTTACAAAAAAGTGAAAAATGAAACATTTCCCTGTGCTTGGTTGAGTGCAGTGACATCATGCTTGTTAAAGGGTTTAACTGCAGCAAAACAAATAGTCCAGCTGCTGTCTCTGCTGGGGTGGGGAAGAACATCTTGGGTCCTAAATGTACTTATGGAGAATACCCATGGGATGCTCTGGGGATCCTAACTGAAAAGAATTTGAGGCACAAATCTGTAATAAATAATAAAATCTCATTTTCACTTTTTTTAATACCTGCTTTTCTGTTTCCAAGGTACATAATAATGTAATGTGATTGGAGTAGTGAAATCACTCTCTCTTCTCTCTAAAAAAAAAAAAAATTATGCAAGGATATTAATCATATTAGTTGTAACAGAGGGCAGCTATCTTTTCCAATACTTGTTCCATGACATAAATTTTTCTGGGTGTCTTCAGGAAGGATTAAAAAGTCTGCTGTTGAAGAACAAGGAAGATACGGACATTTGATTTTGTCTTTACCATTGTTACTCCCATCCTAGATAAAAACGTCAGCAGCAAATTTATCTCTGTTGTGTCTTCTGTCCAAGTCAGCTTGGGTCTCTGCTTCAGACTGTTCGGTGTTTGATAATTTGCATTTAAGTCAAAGCTCCAGTTACCTTCTGCCTGTAATAGCTGTCAAGGTGTAAAATACACAGCCCCCCATGCAAGCACTGCTTAAGTGGCAAATAATTCATGGTATAGGCCTTCACCTGTGATTGCAAATCAAACTGATAACAGGAAAAATGCAGTGAACACAGCCATCGTTATCTTTTAAAAACTGAAATTCTCAAAGGCAGTTTCTCTTGCTGGGGGGTGGAAAAGCTCTGGCCAAGCTAAACCCATCTCAAAATTCAGAGGAATTCTCAGGGAAAATGGTTAGATGTGTAGCTTTTCCAGGCATTGCTATAATGGATTTTGTCTCAGAATAGAAAATGGAGGTCATACCGAGAAAAGGAAAATGTTTCTCTCTTTTATGTGGTCAAAAGTGGAAGCCTTCCAAATTTGGGAAAATACAGTAATAAATCTGCAGCCACCTAGAATTATGTGGTGTTACAAGTGAAGACAGCTCCAAACTTCATTCCTGCAGCAGGAACAAAACTCTGTTCTCCCACCTTGAATCCACCACTGCCTGAGTTCATCTTCACTGGCCCAACGGGCTCTCCAACATGGAGCTAGGCTGCCTGAGCCCCTGCCTTCCAGGGCTTTGCTGCTCAGATCAGATGCTTTTGGTACATTCACACCACAACTTTTACAAATTAGTATTGCTCGTACTCTAATTAACATATGGGACAGTGAAATTCAGAGGTCCTGCGGGACTGGGTGGCACCTCCTGCGTTCCTGAATCCCTAGTTATGGCAGGCAACCACATCAGTTGATTTCAAGAAGGGGAACTGACATTACGATTGGTTTGGTTTCTCACCTCTGTTGCTCTCCAGAAACTATTCAGGTGCTTTATTTCTCTGATGGTTAAGCAGTGGCTGCTTCCCCTGCTGGGGTTCCTCACTTGGTTCTGTGCACAGGCCTGGGAAGGCACCTTTGCTCCCTGGCAGCTTCTCCTTTACAGTTCTCTCTTGGCATGCTTAATGTCGTCAATTCATCTCATTTTTTTCCCCCTTCCCTCTTGCTTGGGGATTTTCTGCCCATTTTCTCTGTGTTGCCAAGTGGTTCTGTGTTGTAGCTTGTTAACTGCCAGTGTGTTGGTGTTGCATATGGTAAAAAAGCGTAGCTGGCAACGTAGTATCACCTCCGCAAAAGAAAAAGATGTGAAACCCTACTGAATTCAGCCCTGAAGCTGCTTTTGCTGGGACCGTCTGGGGCAGAGACCCTCATGGGGACCCTCTCGAGTTAGGGATGCAGGGCAGCCTGGTGCACAGGGCTGAGGTCGGTCAAATTTCTGTGCACTGAATGTCAGGCTCCGGCACCAGGGATTTTAAACGTTGAGGTTAAACACTGTTGCTGGAAACTCCCTGGGAAATGGGGGACTCCGGAGGGAGCAAAACGGGTAACGAGGGCGAAAAGTGAGCTCTGCTCCCGCACTGGCGTAAGAGGGGAGGGGGGACGATCGCTCGCCGATTAGGAGCAAACAAGCCCCCTGCAAGGGCGGCTGTTTTCCTGTGCGGGGACAGGCAGGCGAGGAGCAGAGGCCTGCGGTGGAGAGGGGCTGGGGACGGCGGGGTGAGGGGGCTGTGGCAGCGCTCGGGGGCTGTGGCAGCGCTCGGGTTGTCGTTTGCACCTCGCTCACGTGCGTGGCGAGCACCGCCGCCGCCGGTGTACCGGGCCCGCGCGGCGCGTGGGTGCCCGTGGCGAGGCGACATGTGGGACGGAGCCGAGCGGGGCCCAGCTGCTTCTGTTTATGCTCCGCGACAGGGAGGCACACACTGTGCGGCTGTGGCTTGCCGGGAGTCAGCCGTGGGCTGCTGTCCGTGGGGAGGCCGGCAGGGAGCGGGGGCGGTCTGGAGCCTTCGGGCCGGGCCCGCTCGCTCTCCCCGGGCCGTGGTAAGGCCGTGGTTAGGCCGTGGTGCTGGGCTGGGGCGGGGGTTGTGTCACTTGGGGCTCGACGCTCCTCCTCAGCAGTGCAGCCCTCATCCGTCCTTGCTCTGCTCGGGAGGCCCTGGCAGAGTTCAAGTTGGCTTTTCTCTCTTTTCCATCGTGAAAACAATAGTGAAATTCCTGAAAAGGGGTGAGCATGTACCTGCATGCAGGTGTGTTTAGGGAGGGAGGTAACTAAAGCTGAGAAGCAAATGATGAAGGGAGGCAGCCCAGGGTCTGCTGTGATGGTCTTCTCCTTGCACCAGTGATTCTTGTGAGGCCATCAAGGCTTTGTGGAATTGCATCACAAAACCCAGTTCCACTGCATTTCTATTTTTGAGCCACACTCCATGTCCCTGAGGACCATAAACTTTTAACCCCTCCCCCCCGCAAAAAAAAAATCTATCACACATACTCGGTGGTTGCTGGAGCTGTGGTCTGAAGATGGTCTTGGTGGTCTCCTGGTGGAAGAGCAGCGTAGCTGGAACAGACGTGCAAGGAAAGGGGAAGAGACCTGGCCTCTCTCAGTTCCATCTCTCTGTTTCAATTTGAACAGGACACGTGGCTCCTGACACATGTTGTCTAACCAGCTTGGTTTTATGTGCTACTCCAGTCAGGAAATTAATCGGGCAAAAAAGATAAGGAAGCATTATGCTATTCAGAGTAAATCGCCGCATTACACAATGCTGCTCCCATTGCCTAGGTAAAGCTGTTTAAGAAAATGGGCTGGCTTGAGGGCTTCCTTCTGATTGTCTAATTAAACTTCCAACCTTTGCAATTATGAAAATAACCATGTGGTTAGAAGTACTCGTATATGCTATAGGTAACTGTTGAATTAGCTAGAAAGAGGCTAAGATGTTTGCATTGAGATCTTATTCCAAGATATCTTTTTTTAATGCACTTTGGGTTTTTTTCCAAAGATACTATTTCAATGTAGAGTAGCACAAACTCGTAAGTGCAACTGCTGTGATGACTAAAACTGTAGGCCCACTTGTTGCAGCTCCCCGTTTGCAGCAGATCCAGTTAATAAAGGCCTTTGAGGAGACATAGGACACGAACCGGTTGGGTCTTTGTAGCCCGAACAATTGGTTTCCATTTTAAAATCTTTCGTCCAATGACAGCCAGGCAATTGGAAGATAATGTCTTGTAGCAGAGAGTTCCGCTGGGTAACTGTGTGCTGCATTAATGCAAAAAGTATTAACTACTTTCCTGTTTTCTGGGTTGCAGACGTGCTTCACATGCTATTATATGAGAAGGTAAAGTTGTAGCTTTTTTTTTTTTTTGTCTCTGGGACCATTAAAAATATTNTTTTTTTTTGCATCTGGGACCATTATAACTATTTTTTTTTTATTATCTGCTGTTTTGAATGCAGGTAATTAATATATAATTCTCAAATACTGTTTGATTCATCTCACTTTAGTCAATCAAAGTCAACAAACTCCCTTAGGATGGGTATGTGCCCTAGCCTCATATAACTTGCTATCTTTCCAAGACCGATATACCACTATTGGAAACAGCTGTCTGCCTGATCTCCTGGAGTACAGTACTTTTTGGGTGAAGGTGACTCCATTTTTCACAGTACACCTGTGCATAGTGTAAGCAGCGTGCTCTGCCTGCCACAGCCGTGAAGGTTTTCATTAGAGCAAAGTTACAGATGCAGATATTAAAAATCCGGTCTTCAAAATAATTGCCACTTGTCCCTTAGCCCCTGGCCCGTCACTGTGGATAACTGCATCAGACGAAGGACTGGTAGCAGAGGCTGTGTTGTCCTCCTGTGCGTTGGAAATGGACTTCATGCCACTCAAAGTGTTTGCTGTTAGGTTCTGTTAGCACCTTATCTTCAGCTTTTGCTGATGTGAGAGAGCACATCCCTTTGCTAGTTTGCTTATGCTTTAATGTCATAACCATGAGATTAGCTTAGCTGCTTAGAGCATGGTGCTAATGTCACCAAGGTTGTGGGTTCTATCCCTGTATGGGCCATTCACTTAAGAGCTGGACTTGATGATCCTTGTGGGTCCCTTCCAACTAAGTCTATTCCGTGCATCTTTTTTTCTCCTGTTTTATCTGATCTTTCTTATAAAAACAGAGCTATGTCATGCACAGCTGGATGCGCTTTGAGAAATCTGCTGCTGCCTGAGCGCTACCTGTTCGTGTGATCGGAGGGGAGTGCTGAGCTGAAGAATAGAATACGTCTTTTGTGATTGATCTGCCAGGCGGGTTTGATAGCGCGGAAGAAAGTAGGTGTTGTACATACAGGAATGTTAGTGCTTGGACTCTGTTTTCAGTATGAAAGATGAAGTGTTGAAATTGGAAGAGAGAGAGGGCCTTTGCATAACCACGTGGTAAGTGCAGCTGAGTGACTTGACTGGTGTGTCTGAGTGATTTTTCGGTTTCTAATGGCGCTGGTTGCAGTGGGGAGTGCATTGTGGTAGCCCGTGGAGGTACTGACAGAAGCAAGGATCTGGTGGTGAAGGTGCGATACATGTGGTATTCAGCCATCACTCAATGCTTCACATTCTTGTGAGAAATCTGCTTTAATCTGGGTCTGGTTCCAACTGGCAGTGCATAACAACAAGGCTTTCCAGCCTTCTCCTCCCCCGGGGTTTCAGTCCTTAAAGATGCAGGTTCTGATAGCATGTTTTTCTTTCTAATCCAAAATTTAGTTTAAAAATTGACAAGCACTTACACACAGCAAAATATTTAACCTTACTGCCAAGCTGGAATTAGCCTGTGAGTTACTTTCTGCTATTTCATGCTTAGCAGCACTATTGCAATGAGAAAACAGCATAGCTACTTCACTAGTCTTCTCTTTGCATCCGAGAGCTCCATGAGGTCACCCTGTTGTCCCCATGGCTTTTCTGAGATCTTCCTCTAGTAAGATTGTCAGCTATTGCTTTTCCTTGTAATTTAATGATCCACTTCTCACAAGGTCCCAGGAAACAACAGGTAAGGGATCTCAGCCCCTTGGAACACAGATGTGATCCTTCTTTTCCACTCTCAAGATGTGCAACTTACGTGCAGTGGTGGTGACTGCCAGGATCTGTTCCGTGACTGAGCAGGGCTACATATGGGTAAAATATGCTTTCCCCGATTTATTTCAGGGTGACCTTTAGTATTTTGACACCATTTTTCATGTATTTAGCAGAGTGAAGATAATGTAGACTAGAGATTACGTGTCTAGATGTGTATTCCATTGCCAGCTGTTTATGCCTCTAGCCACTGAAATGGACTGTTGTCAGACTTTGTTATATAAAGTGTATGATATTCGGTAAAAATAGGTTTTTTATGCAAAGTCAGTTCCCCAGTGCTAACTCAGGGAATACCACTCTCTTTCTAGCTATAGCAAGCGAACCAGGCTTGTTGTGCTCCAAAAGGCAGTTTTTCATGTCATTTTGCAGTGGATGTGGTCTATGGTTTTTTGTGCTACAAAGAAGCCTCAGTGCTTCTTTCACAGGGGTCATATTGGTTTTGGCGGGGGGGGGGGTTTGTGACCAGTATAAAATAGCCCTCGTCCTTCCCTGGAGACTTTTGAATTGCCACTGGCTTTCATAAGTCCCTCTTAAGACGTTCATTTGTAACACCGTAAGAGATGCAGCCTCAATGTCTTTGAATGTCTAGACAGGTTCTTGGTAAGGTGACTGTAGTAGCAAGGCTGTCCTGTGCTGGTAGCTCCAAGTAGATCTGGTGGCAGTAACACTGACTGTCTCAGCCCAGTCCATCTGAGGGAGAAGGGATCAGTTTTTGGAAGGTTTTACAGGACCCCTTTGTGCAACATCTTGCATTGCAGAGCCACAGTGAGCATCATTGTGCTCCACCCAAAAAGACCTTGTGAGCCCCAGTGCTGAATACGGCTCCCGATATCAGGCATCAGCCTTGGTACAGCTGGGCTCTGAGAGCACAAGGATTTGGGTCTTTTGCAGTTTTTAAATTCACGGATGCTCAGTTCTTTGCTGGTCTGGGACCTAAAAATCTCACTTGTAGAAGTTGTAGTGGACAGAGTTTCTAGGCAGAGAGACTCCAGCTGACCTCTGTACAGTCCTCTTGAGTCTCTAGATACATTATTTTTACACACACTGCTTAGCTTTCTCCAAAGAGAAACCATAGACATCGGCTCTCTAAAGCACACTATGTAGGTTATTTTCCATTTACTTTAATCATATTCTCAACCCATTTAACAAACAGACAAATGTGTAATGCTTGGGGCAGACCCAGTTCGCCTGTGGGAGAAATAGTTATTTTAAATAAAAACAGTCTGATTTTTCTGGAGGTGATGAAGACCCGCAATTCTGATTGACTAGTTCACCAATAGATAAAAATCAAAATATCATCAAACTTATCTATTTACAAATTGTCCAGGAGCAGATTGTGAAATTGTCAGGTTTGTCATGTAAAGTTATTCACTAATTTCTTCAGGGAATAATTAGATCATTAGACAAATATGCCATAGGCAATCTGTGTGGGAACTTGTGTAATTAACCAATCCAAAATGAGTGATAAATTGTATATCGGTAATTTTCACACTTAGCAATTTAAGACGTGTTAAGTAGTTTTGTCATCAAGTTAAGGAACAGAAACAATACATTATGACTTATATAACTAATTAGCATTCCCGATTTTACAAACACAAACAATTTGGAATTTACCTTGGGCGACAGTTTGCTCATGTGATGTAGGAGAATATTCATGAGCGCAGAACTTTGCACTCACTTTTTGCAAATGCTTGAACGTTAAAGAGGTCATAAATCTGGTTAATCAGAAATTTGCCTTTCAATTTTAACAAATGTTCATGGTATGTTAGTAAGAAAAAAAAAAAATCTCTTTTCTTTCCCTGATATTGGCTCAGCTTCTTGTAAAATCCTCTTGACAGCACTTACTGAATTAGAATTTTGTTGTATTAAGGAATGGGCCTGTGCATGTTTTGTAGAGTACTGGGTGATTCCTTTGTTCACTGAATTGCTGAATTTATCATGCAATGTCAAATTATGATTTAATTGTTAATTAACTTGGCGGGGGGGGGAGGATGTTGGAAACAGAAAGATATAGTAATTTGAGCAGGTTAAATTCAGAATGGATGGAAGTTATCAGGAGAGGTTCAACTGTGGCCACAAGTAAACAGGAGTGGCACAAGCCCAGTGACCAAGTGGAGAGGCTGTGACCAGTGTGGTATAGGAAGAGTGTAGCAAGGAGAGGTGTTGCACCATAAAGTGTTGGAGGTTTGGGGTTTATATCAGAAGAGAAAAAAACTCCAGATGCTGCATTTCTTTTAAGACCTCACTACAACCACCTAAGAAGGTAGGATATGTGATGGTAAGCTGGGGAAGACAAAGGATCTTGCTGAAGCTTAACTGTCTATGTGCATGCATTTATGTCTATATCTGCCTGTATATATGCACACGTACCATGTGAAGAAAGATGGAGCAGGTGACCTCCTGGTCCTCTTCCATACCTGAATTTGAGGTCCACAAAGCCCACAGCCCTGCAAGCATGTTAGGCACAAAACCCAGTCTCCTTTCATCCTCTCCTTCTCTACAGCATCTTTTAGTGATACATACAGAGTGAGCTCATCAAAAAAATATTAGGTCAAGCACTGTGCAACACCGTGTATATATAACAAGGCTGTGGTGTGTGCAATCCAGGACTACTGATGATATCAAGGTCTCTGGGAAGAACAAGCAGCTGTCTGCTTTCATACATTATGCTGATACTACAGGAACTGTGAATGGTCTCTGGTTTGCTCAGAACACATAATTAAACACAGAGACAAATCAGTGACACTGTCCAGTTGCATCAAGTCACCAAAAAAATCCACAGACCTACCTGACTGGAGACTCTTAAAGATCAATATGTTGTATTCTCATTTTCAGCTTGAAAAACATGTGTAGTGTGCCAGCATGCTCTTAGAATGAAGAGTGCTGTGTAGAGACCATTAAAAATGAAAAAAAAAGAAAAAAAATTTTAAAAAAAGGAAAAAAGAAAAAAACCCAAGAAATACACTGCACCACTGGAGAGTCAGCAGAGGGAGTGCGAGTTAGGAAGCCCCTCTTTTAATATCTGAATGGCTGCAATGCTGGAGGAGGGAAGTAAACAAAAAGATATGTGAGCTAGAATTGTGGAAAAAAAATAGACCTAAACCAAAATCTTGATGATTAGGTGACAGCAATACCCCTTGATGAAAATTGTGATACCCTTGCCCTTGAAGGTATGTGAGCTTGATTCAATACATTCTAGAAAATTTAATAAATCTCTCAAGGTTGCCTAAGCACTTTCAGCTCCTGTGATTTTACATTATTATCCTGCAATATTTTGTGTTCACACCCCCTGGTCCATCAGATCATAGTTACATTAAAATCCTTAGCTTTTATGTATTTTTTATTCTTAGGTTTCTGCTGAAATGATATTGAGTCTCAATATTACTGAGATGGTTATGGAGTCATGCTTAAATTGTGATCTGATTGCATTTAATGTGTGAAAAAGCCATAAGGCAAATAACAAGATTCTCAGGGCTTGAAAAGTCATGATGGTGCTTAAATGCTTTGAGCTGGCAGAGCTAGCACTACTTAAAATGACATTTAATGAGGGTGCATTTCTGGGCAACTCCACAGAATCTATTTTACCTCTGCATCTTGTAGGGTTTTTCTTTTCAGTTACAGAGAAAATATGTAATAAAAAAAGCCTGAAATGGCATTTTCTCATTTGTGTTTAATTAGTCTGTTCCAAGAATACACAGTTATTCCCTAGAGACATACTCTATTTTTTTGGTTGGTTCAGGACTTTTCCTTCAGCCATGTCTGTACTCGGTCATGTCTGAGACCAGCCATTTACATGAATATGTTTTAGAAGGATGTGCAGGAGTGGCCCTAGAAATTAAACCAAGCTACAGTTCTAATTAGGGAAGAAGTTCTGTTTCTCAGTCCTAGAGGTAAAAAGCAATGCCATACTAGATGGATAATATATTAAATAATTGAACATTGTTTTGTCTGGAGCTTCAGCAATACGTAGCATGTCCTTTGTTACTTCCATACAAATCTGCATCAAATGTAGATGACCAAAATAATAAGCAGTTGTATAGGAGATACTTGTGGGCTACTTGTATTTTTGTTCAGCTTTGAATATGTTTCTTTATCTGTGAAGTAATTTACTTTTGAAATATGTGCTCAGACAGAAAAGCTCCTTGAGATATAGGAGGCAATGATGTTGAAAATATTGCTGGTCGGATTTTTTTGGGGTTGTTTTTATTTTAGGCACACAAAAAGCCTCAATAAAAATATCCAAGGTCCACTCTACTTTTGACTACTAAAGATCACTCTTAGTAGGCTGCAAGTGTGGCTTCTAGCTGTGTCTGTCTGGTATGGGCTAGTGTGCTAGTAACTCCTCATGCATTTTCAGTTTGTTTCTTTCCAGTATTATGCTACCCAGTTTATTTTCAGTGGTGTTTTTTTTTCTTCTCCTCTCTCCCCTTCCTAAACTTCTGTCAATGTGTTATGGTAATGCAGCTCGGCTTTCCACTCATGAGGTGCCTGCATTCATTGGTGGGTGATACGAATAAGTAAAACCTGTCTCGTAGTGCGCATTCACAAGAGTGTTGAACTGAGATTACACTGACATCTGAAATTCTGGCAGTTTGTAACTCCAAGTGCTTACACTTTGTAAATCTCAATCGCGTCCTTAATGTAGATTTTGTTTCGTTTCCTGCTAAAGAGTAAAAAATGTAAATTTAGAAAGACTGTCACTCTCCCCCTTGGTCTTTGAGTGATTTAAGTCATTCCTTTGTCAACCGATCTAATGTGTTTTTGCAGCGATAATGTCTGCTTAGTCTCCAACATCTGCGTGCTGGACAGAAACTGAGATTCCTTGATGTGCCTTGGGTGCAACTGTATCTGCACCGTAGCACAGTGACATGTAGGTAAAATACCTGGCTTTATGCAACAAGTACAAATGAGACTGTTTTGATACTGTTTTGAGCTGAGTATTGTTTGAAAGCTATGATGAAAGAAACTAGTGTCAGGTGAAGGCTTATTTGATTTTATCGAAACTGTCCTCTTACTTGAAGCAACTGGAAGTAGAGTGAGCCTGCAGTGCCATAACTGGCTCTGGAAGTGTTGACTCCTGGGGAAGGTCAGGTGTGGGTGAGAGTGGCATGACTCAGGGCTCTTGCTGGCATGGGCTGAGTCACAGCACCAAGTTCATGTGCCTTTCTGTTGCCTGTAAAATCAGAGATCTGTAACTATGGCCTCTCCTAAGTAGAGCCTGAACTGTGTCCTGGGTGAATAGAGCAGAGACCTGTGAAGAGAACATTTTCTCCTGATTTATCTGAACAGACATCTCTTGCTGGTGGTTGTTCCCACTGGGACTACAGGACACTTCAGGTTTGTTCCTGGATTGAGATTTGACATGGCTTTAGCTCTCAAAACTGGGCATGATTTGTTTCCTTGTCTTCGTACTTTCTCCATAGATATCTGCCACCTTCTTGCCTGCCTCTGTGTGCATGCACTTAAAAACTTTTTATCAGCTGAAGTAGCCTCGGCATCACTGTGTGCTGCAGGCTGCCTGTAAATATGGTTTGTTTTTTTTTTTTATTTAGAGCAGTTGGAACCAGAAAGACTTAGCTCCGTGCCTCTGAGCTTGAAAGAGCCCAGAGGCTAAGCAGGTACCCGAGATACAGTTGTAACCCACAGAAGGTTGGGGTTTTTTTCTACATTGTTGTTTAGTGGGGCTTGAGTTAACATTGCTGTGAGGGTCTTTCTCTGGTCTAGACCTTGGAAACAGACTGTTCCCCAGCAAAGAGCTGATGAGCCTCAACATGTCAAACTGACAACTGCCATTTGCCCTTATATGGCATCACCTGCTAAGTAAGGAAGGGAAAGTTCCAGCTACAAAATTATATGGTTATACAAATACAAAATACTTTTTACAAAATAAGAACAACATGCCAAAATAAACCACCACTCTCTGTAGCGGAGAAATGGAGCAGCTGCTCTTGGGCAAGATCAGGGGTGTAGCTGCAGATGCGGAAATCAGCCTGCGTGCCGGGGAGCAGCGGTGGAGTAGGGTGGTTTCTGTTGTGCAAAGCACATGGTCTTTAAATAAGTAAAGGGCTGTGTGCCCTGCTCTCATGCTTTCCTGAGGAGAAGTTGTGGGACGTGGCCGTGCTTGCTCCACAGGTTCTCTGAGCTGGCTGGTTTCTCATGACACTGATGTTCCCGTGGGCCCCTGTCAGGGGAAAGGCAGAGGGACTGGTGGGTAGTGGGGTCCAACCTTTGCCTGCAGCAATGGCTTGGTACAGCCACAAGTGTCCAAGATGGTGCAGGGACAGAGAGCGAGGACAGGCTTTGGCTGCTGTGGGGTCCAGGGCTCTCCATGTGCTGTAGTGGGGATTGCCCTCAGGCTGTGTCCAGCCAGTCTCTGCTGGTGTCCCTGATGACTGTCCAGTTTTGCTCAGTCGCTTTGTTGTTTTAATTACTTTTTTCCTTTTTCCCTTTTTTATATAGGAAATGAAGTAGATAGCAATGTTGACAGTTTAAATGCAGCAAAGATCCCCTGACTCCTCTGTTTAGAGTCTCCCTGGAAAAGTTTGATTTGGGTCAATTGAAATGGACTTAATTCTTCTGAATGAAAATTCATCACAAGCAAAAGTTGCTTTTGGCCAAACCAGTGTCTTTAACTTCTCGTTATCTGAACCTTCATTAAGTTTTATTTAAAAACATCAAATTAAACCCCATTTTGTTGTTTAAGTCTTCCCCCCAAAACCAGAACTCATTTAAAAGCCTGAGGGAAGCATTTTGACTTGTAGGAGTTGTTCTCAATTCTTTCAATAGGCAGAGTCAAGTTTGACATGCAATATCAAACCCTGTTGATTTTAAATAAATTGATAAATGAAAGAGTTGTCAAGAATGTTGCCAAACCTTCCTCACATAGACTTCAGAGTGCCGGCTGCATTTGGTTCTTATTTTTAGGATTTCTCCGTATTTTAACAGGTTTAAGTCCCCAAAATGAGGACTGACATCTTGAAGACCAACATCATCATCCCTTGTAAGCTTAGGCCAAAAGACAGGAGTTGCAAGATCTCTGACTTATGTAACAATACGTTTTCCTGTGTTTGAATAATAAAAATTCTGCAATTAATTTTAATTAACTTAAGCAAACCAAATGTTCAAGGATGCTCTGCTTTTCCTAATGAGAGGTTAAGTGGGCCACCCAGAATTTCATTTAATTGGTAGCATTTCACTTCTAAGCTACTGCAGGTCACCTTACCAGCTGAACCTTACACTGTGTTTGGAGCCCATGGTGGGTAGATAATCTTCCTTTAGAGCAGGGGCTGTCATGGTGGTGCCACTTGCACATTCACAGTCCTCCCCAAGGGGACCAGGTTGGAGGAATGCTCTGGTTTTGCAGCCAGAGCAAAGACCCATGAGCTGTGCTTTCAGTTTTGGTGTCTTTGGGTCCTACTGCCTCTATTTGAAGAAGTGTCTGAGAGAGTGGCAGAACCTCCTGGATCTCTTTGTGTTTTACCTTCAAGACTTGCACCATGGCGTAAGGTATGCCATCTTCTGATCAGACCACGCAAGTTATGCCTTATGGTTTTAGGTGAAAAGTTAAACAGTGCAAGAGGAAATACCTGTGGCAGTGTTTGGCTAGTTTGGACAGAAAAGCATTGCATTTGCTGAATATGTAATATGAATTGTTTCTGGAACTCTGACTTTGATTAAGCAAGTATGATTGTCTTTGGAAGCCCTACTAGCACGTGTAGCCACCCACAGAATGATAAATATTTTTCCAGCATAGTCTCCTCTACTGCAGAGAGCTCAGAGGGGAGCTGGTGCTACAGTCTAGGTATGTCAGCACTCTGCTGTGGATGCTGAAGGAAGCTGCTCATAGTTGGCTGCAGCAGAGCTGATCTGTGGGGCAGCCAGCTGAGGGTTACTCTCTCTGTCCATCTTCTTCACCCACCAGATCATCTTTTTCTGATAATCCCCGAGCTGTTTGGCCATGGGTTCTGGTTATGCTTATCCTTCCTACTGGGTAGGAAGCAAAACACCATGGACAGCTTTTAGCCTGTCTGCAATATCAGCCTCAAAGGCCATGGAAAAGTTTGAAAATAGAGTATGTAGCTCTTTGTGGATTTTAAAAATCTTAGAAAGAAAAAGGGGGACGCTCCCCCCCAGCTTTGTAATTAAATTTTTTTGGCTTTTTTCTTCAGTGTGAGTTGGACCAGTGCTTCTTCATTGATCCGTGTGAAGATTGCTGAGCCATATAAAGACCCTGCTGTCATATTCCTGTCAGATATCCTGTTGTGTTCCTGCCCAACTAGCAAAATGTCATGCACAACACAGCCTTTCCTACACAGAATAGCCTTAGGCAAATGCACTCTACTAGTGCCTAACAACCCAAGGGATCTAATCTCTGCTCCCTTACTGACTGTTCATAACCTTTCTGTGCACTTCAAGACTTTTCAGACTAATCTTTCTGCATATAATCATAGCAGATAAGAAATTGGGAAAGGAGCATCGGTCAGGGCTGGATCTAGGGATCCAAGTGTCTGCTACGGTAAACCTATATTCTTGTCACTTTGCCACATTATATTCAGGAAGCAAATAGTCTGTGATGACTTAACCACAGGAAAAGGTTTAATACATTCTTGCTGACAAGCGGGCAACAACAACCCTTTTGCTATGGACAGGACTTCTTATTTGGGAGACCCTCTAAATATGATCCCTGAAGGTGATGGCAATGGAGCTTTATCATACCTGGCTGTCCTCCTTGGATAGCAGATTATTCTGTGTGCCAAGATCCAAGAAGAAGCCAACAGAGGGGTTACTTGGCATTCGGTGGTAGTGCAGTAGTTTCCAAATAACTGGATTTCTGTGGTCTGCCGGTGTTAGTTGATGCACCTGGAGATACATGCTTTTTGTGAGCTGCAGTAGGGGAGACTTACTCTGTGAATGTGATGATTTGGCATTTTTTATGGGCTGGTCCATGTGGGCATGTGTGCCAAAAGTCCTGTAAGGTCCTGGAATAATTGCTATTATGAAGATCATTTTAGAGTGAAGCAGGTGCTGCAAGGTGACATTTGAGGTTGCGTGGAGTTGAGATGCCTGATTAATTGCTATAGTTAATTAAATCCACCTCTGAAAGTGGAGAGAAGTGGAGATACTGTCTGAAGAGACATGAGAGCACAGCAAGTGCAGCATTGCAAACTCAGGTGAGCTCCAAAATATTGGAGTTTGCTTGATACTGGCATGCCCTTCCAAAGACAAATCTCTCTCCAAAACTCAATAGCTAAAAGGTTGGGGAACTTGTTTGTTTATCAATGAGAAGGGAGGGAAAGGAAGCAGCAGCCCCCTATTTGCAAACAGGACCCTGAATCTTCCCAAAGCCAGCTGTGCCTCATTGTGTCTCCAGCTGTGTCCCACCTTCTCTCCAGCTCAGCCAGATGACCTGCTTGCACCAGCACCCCTGTCCATCCACTGACTGCTCAAGTAAATGCTTTTGTCTAGCACAGTTTTCCTGGACTGAAATAGGTTCGGTAGCAACCACACCAGCAGGTCGTTCCTCTGTGCAGTCACCCCCAGGCCACAAGGGAAGTCCAGGGCAGAGCTGTGAGTGAGCAACTGACCTGCAACCCAGCCCTGCTTTAATCCCAAGGTGGTTGTCCCTCATTCAAGGGAGAGCAGGGCAGGCTGCTGGGACTCCAGCAGCTGCAAGGCTGCCTGCATTCAGCTCACCAGTAGAATTTACAGTACCTGGGCTCTGCCTGGTATGACTTCAGTGCAAAGGGCATTCATTACTGACACACAAATCACCCAATTTGCATCTCCATGTTTGCTCTATATACCTTAGGAAATATCCAGAGACTGGGGTCTCTGTCATTAATTACTTACAGGTCTAAATGACAGATGTGACAAATGAAGATATAACAGACATCAGAAAAGGCGGGAGCAGCATACTGCAGCTTGTGGGTTTGTGGTTTGAGTTTAGATGCACCTATATTTTATTGGGTCCTCTGTTTATACCAACACGGGAGGCCAGATTCTCATGCCGTGTGAACGACAAGCTCAGAGCAGGGCCTGCTCTTTGATGTTTGTAGGCAAAGGGATTTCTCGGGAGCAGTTTGAATGAGGTGAGGGGCTGATGTGTGCTGACTAGAGCTTAGAAAGCTGTTCCAAGCATGAGAGAAGGTGTGGGAGATGGTGCAGAAATGCCTCTGTGATGAGGGAATGAAGGGGAATGCAAGGTCAGTGCTGCAGGACTCACTGGGGGGTGGGTCGGGTCACATATGGGACCGTGGGCAAATCCATTAACTGCTCTGTGCTTAAGCTTTACTGCTGTAAAGTGGGGATGGTAATGCAATATCCTTGGCTCCTGTGGTAACTCACAGTTGATAACAGAGATGTCCAGAGTAAACACAGCTAAGCCTGGATCTGGGTGTGCATTTGGGTTTGTGCTGTTTGTTCTTTTTGATGCTTTTAGAAATCCTGCCAAAGTCGAGGGGCTATGAGAAACCAGGCTTTCTATCAGCCAAAATCCCAGCAGAAGACCAGTTACTGTATTATTCTACTTCATTAAGTACCTCCTTGAGGGGTTAAAGTAGCCTGTGAAAACATGTTATCATGAGCAGTGGAGTGTCTTACAGCCCTTTGGGAAAAGGGAAGATACGCTATCTGTGCACTTCAAGATCCATTTGTAGTGGCAGCCACGTAGATTGCACACCCCTCCCCCAGCTCTCTGCTCATTGTAGCACCTGGACACTTCAGATACTGTGGATAACTCTGCTTCACAGAAGGAGTTTCCCAAGTAATGTGAGTTTAGTACTTACTGGAAGAATCTCCCATACAGCAGCCCTGGACCCGTATAGGTCAAAACTCAAATAACGTTTGACCAGGAATATATATTGTGTTGCACGTGAAGTCATGGAGGTAGAAATAATTTCAAATTCTTGCATCCATAAAGAGAGCTGTTTCTTCTACTGACTGCTTTACTACTGCTGGGGTGTGTATGGGTTAGTGCATGCTGGGCTATATGTTATCCTTCCCTGGTGGTTCCTGACCTGAAACGAACACTACTCTGTTACCATTTTTCATGGAGTTTCAAGCAATAAATGCAGGGAACTTGTTTTCAGGACAATGGAAAGTTTAAATGTGAGTTCAGGAGTTTGTAGGGTAATAGATCCTGTCCTGCCAGATTCAGTACCAGAGGGTATAAAATATGTCAGATAATTCATCAGCTGTTGGGATTAGATAACATAACTTAATTAAGGTACAGTTTGGCTGAAAAACATGCATCAAGAAAGGAGTAATGCTATTACTGAATACCATGTAGCAACACGTAGATGTCTTTTCTAGAACAATAGAAGAATAAACAGACATCAAAATGGATAAATCTTTTCACATAATGCTAGAGATGATCAAATAACTAATGGCAAAACCTATCTTTGTTTTTTTCCATTTTTAAATCCTTCATAATCCATTCCTCTCTTCTATTTTCAACTTGTTAGTGTTTGCCAAATTGCTTCTGAACATTTTTCAGCTGATGAGTTGCTCATGAGGGCTCTGCTCTGTAACTAGCTGGTATTTGTTCACGATGTGCTTGACTGGCTGCACTCTCATTCTTTCTGAGTAAATGGCTTAAACTTTTTGAGCACAGAGGAATAATGGAGCCACACACACTTCAACTGCGTCATTTGATGATTTATATTAAAGTCGGGAAATCTTTGGGTTTGGGACTGCTTTCATAGGCAGTGACCCAGGCAATCCAAAAAGGGAATAATATGACTGGACTGGTAGCAGCAGACAGATTTCACTGACTTCCCCCTTCCCAAGTTCTTTGTATCATTGAACTTGAGGAAAAAAAGTATTTCCACTTCTGGTTCTTGTTCTTAGTGGGGTGCAATGTGTCTAAGTGTGGTGGCTGACCTTTCTTCTGGGTTCCTATACAGATGTGGGTTGGTCACTGCCTTACTGCTTGTGCTGCTAAAGCAGCACTGGCTGATCCCCTCCAGCTGTGGAGGTGGTCCCCTCTTTCCAGGCTTGTCTCGGAAGGAGTGGAGGTAGTCTGAAACAGACTGAACTAACAGCAGAACCGGGATTCTTATGCTTAGCTTGGTCCCTGGCCTCCTTTAACATTGTAGGTGTCATGACCTACATGACTTATCCTTGACATACAGTTAAGGAATTGATTCTCTCCTATCTTGGAGAAGTATTACTAGGGGATGGGAAAATATTATGTGGCAGTTGGTTTAATAACGGACTTTTTTTTTTTTTTTTTTTTTAATGGGCAAAAGCAATTAGAACCAGAAAACATTCTGTATGCACTAAGGGAAGCCTTCAGGATACCCAAAGTTACACTGAAAGTAGAGGTTAGCTATGGATATAAAAGGGAAGGGAAGTGCATCTTCTGCAGTAGTGAAAACCTTGAGATGGCCCAAGGAGAAAGGATATATAGGATCTCTAGCCTGTAGGTCACCCCGTCTTGTCATGAGGAGAAGACTAATGTGTGTGAAGAATATGCTTATTTATATCTGTGGTTTTACCAGAGGGGGTTGTCAGATTATCCTTGATAAAGCTTGAAAATGTTTCTGCATTTATGGCACTGTTGATTTGCTGAAAGGAACAACCAAGCAAATAACTGATGACTGATTTTTGCCGCCTTGTGCAAAAATATGTCTAAGTGCGTGACTTCCCTACCACTGCAAGTGAGATCAACATCAGTATTGCAGACTTGTGGGGTGAGGGAGAAACTTTGTTCAGAAGCAAGAGAAGAAGAAAATGATCATTTCATTATATTTCAATGGAACATTACTCTATCTGCATGTATTTTTTCTTGCTTTTGTATTGACTTAGATCCCTCACTTTGTTTATCTTTGTTCTTAGGAGGAACAAAGGAGTGATTCATCACCAATATGAAGGGATACCTCACTTTGCATTTGTATGGTATTGTCTGTCCGAGTGGCTCAAAGGCCTGTACAGACTTCACGGGCTGTCTTCAGCTGGTATAGCAGTGTTATGCTGACACCATCTGAAAATCTGATCCTATCTCACTAACATTTTTGTCTGTGTTTTTTGACTTGACATATCATAATATTATAGATGCAAAACTGGTCCCCCACAAACTCAAGAGCAGCATGATTTACTCATGGATGACTTCTCTGTCATCAGCTTTTAGAACTGCAGAAGTACCTGATTCTCTATTCTATCTGAGTTCCTTGTTCCTGTAGTTTTATATATCTATACTGAAATGCACTGTTTCAGTGAGTGCAAGTTAGCAACTGATGTGAATTATTTTGTACCGCAGCCCTGCATTTACTGTTATTTACTATCTGTCAATCCTAGGGGGGTGTCTCATGCATTTTATGATGGTTTGTCTTGTACATGATAATTTTATGTCAGTGAAAGTTTCAAAGCTAGATGTGCATTCAGATGTAGAGAGCTGCTCAGAACCCCCCTCTGTGATTGCTTTCTGTACCATAGCTAATTATACATTAGTTGGGAAATGTGTGCTACTCGTACTGTTACAACATTCTAATGTCATAATGTCACACTGGACCAAATGCTGCAATCCCTGTGTTTCTCTGCAAGTAGCTATATTGATCTTGTCACTTCTGCAAAGAATTTATATATTTTATATATATGCACGTATGTATGCGTAAAATTTTATATTTGCATGTTGTATATGATTGTTTTCACTAAAATAATATTAACAGGTGTTGATTCAAACAATAACCTGCATTTTTTAGTAGCAGTTTTATTGGGCTTTTTGTTTGCTGTCACTTGGCCCACGTTACTCTGAAAAATTTAGGTTTTTTGATTACTCTACTTGAATATTTATCAGTTTGTGTACTTACTTACCCTTATCTTTGGGATCTTCCAGAACTGGTCTGATGTCCCACTCTAAAAAATAGTAAGAACATTAGTAAGACAGTTTTCAGATAACTATCATTGGTACTTTTAGTTACAAATTATCTGGACCTATTCACTAACAAACATTGTTTAACAGTTTTTAATAATGAATATTCTTCCCTATCAATAGAAAAAGTTGGAAGTCTTCATCTGTGATGGGAAGTACTTCGTCTTTGCAGTTCACATGCATAAGAATAAACTGTAAGAACATTGAAGGCTGGTTGCTGCAGGGAGGTGGTTAAATTGTCAGTAACACTGCAGAAACAGCAGAAATAGTTTTGACTTCTTTGAGGAAGCAGCACTGGCTTTATGGCCTCCTAATAAGCTCCTCATTAAAAAATTCAGAATTTCCTTTGTATCTTTCGCATCTTGTTTCTAAGCATTAGAAACAAATCTTTATTAGTACTACTGGCTGTGGGCTGCCTGCCCTGATGGTGAATGAGTTTGGGTCCAAATAGTCCTTTTGGTGACTGCTGATATGTGGTTTGGCAGCTAGTTTATTTTGAACCCTTGAAAATGTAGCAAACACAAAATAGAAGGTCCATATGTAAAGGTTTTCATGCCTGAATGTTGTGTTAAATATTACCTGTGATTTTCAAAAATGTCTCATTATGACCTGTGAGGGCTTCCAGTAAACTGGAGTCATGTGTAATGCAGTTTTAAATTCTGCACGTTTAACAAGTGTTCCAGGATTAAATCATCCTGCTCCCTGATGTGTTTTGGTGGTCTAAAACAACATGGACTAAGATTCCCCCACCTGGGCTTTACATTTCCCTGAAGTCTTATATAAGCCGTGTAATACAACGGGATGCTGTGTCACTTATTCCAAAGGTATCATCACCAGTGGAGATTTGCCAGGTGACTTCATCCTCCCACTCAGTTTTGCCTCTGTCTCATGGTTGTGTTTCGGGGAGGGAGCATACCAGCCTGTTGTCCTTGTGCACGTCGCTAAATTTTCTTTCCATATTTCCTCCTGTGGAGTCCTTGAGGATTACTTGCCCTTTTAGGAAAGCTGAAAGGCCTCCTTTCATAGCTGCTTAATTCCTATCAAAAAGATATCTCTCTTTATTTTTTTTTTTTCTCCCCTCTCTGACCCCTCAGTCTTTCTTTTCTGTTCCCCTCAAGAAGGATTCCTTGGTATTTGCTTTGCTAAATATTGGATATTTCTAGCTGGGTAAAAATGTCTCCTGGTTCTTTTTTCTTGTGGTCACAAATCTGTTTCTTGTATCTCCAGTTCTTGTACCATCTGTCCTTCCCCCTGCAGCATGTGTGGCTGTAATTTGGGTAACTTATTGTCCAAGAAGTCTTTGTTTTCTCAGATGCTGTGCATTAATGACGTTTGAGTTTTAGACTGTGTGTATTCTTCCTTTTAATGGATCAGGACTTTATTTGGACCACTGTCAGACTGGAAAACCTGAGCACAGCCAAGACACTACCAGAAACTCTTGCCTGCTCATCTGCTCTTTCCTTACAGGAAACAGTGAGCCTCTCCTACCCAGGCTGTCCCCCAAACTGGGGGTTAACTGCAGCCTCTTCCCCAGAAACTCAAATAAGCTTAATTTCAAAGATTTGGTGACATCATTTTGCAGAAGTGCTGGGTGAAGCATAAGTTCATTTCCCTCGGCACCACTTCTTAATGCATTTTTGTTCATCAAGGCGTACAACTAATGTGAAGAGGCAATTCAGTCTCAGCAGTCATTCTGCTGAGGGTAAAATACTGATAGGTACTTCATTTAATAAAATAATAATGCTGTGCAGCTGTACACTGTCTCTCCCACAAGGATCTCTAGGTACCTGAAAGAGTATTAAATAATTAAGCCTGACAATACCCCTGTATTTCATTAGTTCCATTTCACAGGTGGATTAGCAGAGGTTAAGTGACTTGACCAAGGTCAGGATCAGACCATGTTCCTGTGAGGGAAGTCTCTTTGGGGGATAGTTTGTACGTGGGTGGATCTGCTAGTCCTGCATCGGGTTTCTGTGACAACCTGGGGTCTGTGCGTGGAGGCAGAGCCAAAGCCCATGGCAGAATGGGGAGGGAACCAGGGAATCCTGGCTCTGTTTTCTTGATTTGTTTCCAAATGTCCAGGCCTAGCATAATCCATACTAAATGCGGTGACAGGACTGAAGGGTTTGATTTGCTGAAGCCACAAAAATATATAACCTGCTGCCCAAGAGACCTGTAAGCATTTATTTAATATTCACTGACATCTCCTGTCCAGTTGGCTCAGCAAGTCATATTTTTGTAAAGTTATTTTGCACCATCTGTATTGAAAATGGCAACCTGGCCAATTACAATGGATTTTAACTCTATTCTGTGAGAGAGTTTTAAAATGGAAAGAATCCAGGAGTGAGGCAGGGGGAGGAAATACCATATCTTTCCCAAGGAAAGTCAGGGTTTGATCCTGCAGGCAGCTGAAATGTGCCAAATTAGTTGGGTGCTGAGTGTTCAGCACCTTTTCAGTGATGCTCAGGACTTTGCAGAGTCAAAGCTCTGAGCTATAAGGTTAAGCATGAACATTAATGAAATGTTATCTCTCTACCAGATGGAACTAAGTGACAAGTACTCTGGCTGTCAAGCACAGAAAATCGTGAATCTGTCGCACATCCCCTGACAACAGCAAGGCAATCTTCTCAAAACTGACTTATGCAATAGGAGTTGCTCTGTGGTGGGGTATCTCATTCATGTGGTCAGAAAGCTGACCTTTGCTGGGAACTATTTGTCCCTGTTTTTTGTTTGTTTTGGGTTTTTTGTGGCATGCATCTAGCTTTCTGATCCGCTGCCACCTTGCAAATAATCCACTTAAAAGGATATTTTTTCAATGCTAAAATAGCTACAAGCTAAGGCTCAAATTGCATAAAAATTACATGTATACTTGAAATCTTTACAACTGATGATTCCAGATAAGAGCAGATACTCCGTTCTGATCAGCCTTCGGCTGAAAGGTGTAACCACTACCAGCCTTTTGCTGTCAATGAAATATCTTCCCTGTCTACCAGAATACAACAAAAACATTGTGTTGCCATATCAGAGCACAGCAGAACTTTCCTGGACCCTTAAGGGATTGCCTCATATTTTACAGACTTAACTGACTGCTGATAAATGAACAACAGCATATTTTTTTATATGTGCATACTCTGCATGAATGATCATGTAGTATTAACATTTAATCCACAATTGAAATACCTGCTTTATAGAAGTGGAATGCAGAGCATATGGGAGAACACTCACATATTTGAGGTTGGAACTGAGATGAAAAGCGGGGCTGGGAAAATAAAACAAGCTTTCAAAGTGATCTCAAAATCTGAGTGCATCTCTTTGGCCTAACCTTGTAGCTGCAAGCTGATAGCAAATAAAATGAGGTTGTTCAGAGGAAACTGAAGTTCATCTGGAAGTTTGGCTTCTTGTCGTTTGGAGAATAAATTTACCTTTGCCATATAAGTGACCTGCTGCTTCAATTCTCACCTGCTCTTGGAGAATGCCCTTGTCTGTTCCTTCAAGGAAGGGCTCATTTTATCATTAAGTTTAGATGAATGGTTGGAGCGGATTTTTTTTTGGTATAAAATATTCATTATGAACAAACTGTGAACTTGTGAATATGCATGATTCCCCTTTAATCTGTTTTTTTTGAGAAACATTGCCTTTCCAAAAAAAAGGCAAAAATTGGTCTGCTCAAACTGACCAACAAGACTTAAGTATCAGTTGCTGAACAATCTGCGCACAAGCTGCCTACAGGCGTGACTATTTTTCACGTAAAGAATTTGCTGAGAAAACCACAAACGTGACTCTGGACAACTTGCAATGGACTGAAACTCCCTCAGTAAATTATGTATTTCACTCCAGAAAACAGTCTCCAACTAATGGATGCTACATGATTAAGATAAGAGAAAGAAACCTGCAAAAAAAGGCTTGAAAATCTTGGGGGTGTACCAGAAAACTCCTACCATACCTAGGAAGTGTGTTTGTTAGTTTCCTTTCCTTGTGCGAAGATGGGAAATTGGTCATCAGGTTAATGCTTGGACAAGTGCATTTAAGTGGCGGCAGAGAGCAGCTGCATTCTCTAGATGCGAACATCGCTTCATCAGGTGGTTGCTGAGATGTTTCCAGAGATTGCCACTGTTTGAAATAATGTCAGTCTGGGGGATTCCCCTGCTGTCATCCAGGGTATCCATGAAGCTGTGCTTTAGCCCATCTTGTTCTCCCCTCATCCAGGCAATGCTGCTTGCCGTGTGTCACTTTTGGGTGGCTGATCCTTTGTCCCAGTGGTAGATCTCAGAATATCTGTGTGCAAAGTGGCTGTGGGGAAAGGGAAACCCCCAAATTTCTTATATTTCAAAATTTTTCAAGGAGCTGTAGAGGAGGCAAGAGTCACCATATTGGCTCAACCAAGCTGAAGATAATATACATACATCTCTTTAACACTACTCAGAAGTGGAGTCGGGGGAAAATACTGTGAAACTTGCCTTAAGTTCATCTCACAACCATATTTAGCCATGGCTGTTCCACATTATTACAAGGATGGCTTTCCGGGGACTTGCTAAACACAAAACAAGTATGGTGGTGCTTTTTTAGAATGTTAGACTTCTGTCTGAGGTGGCCAAGCCTTGGAGATGTTGGCCTGCAAGTTGCCGCAGTATTTTGAGGTCCATGGCTCCTAGATATATGGAAACACTCTTTGAGAGAATAGTGAAGAGAGAAGATTATAATCCTCTTCCATAAATTATATCTTCGTGTTACTTATTTCTTCTTCCCTAACATTTATTATGTTGCATTGTGAGGGTATGGAGCTTCTCTAGATGCTGACCTGCTGTAAGAAATTTCTTCTTTAGGTAGTTTCAGTTGAGGCAGTGAATAAGAGTGAAATGTTCTGCTTATGCAATTGTTCCTGGTAATAAAACCTATGGTTCATATGTATGCATTTACATTAATGAAAGAAAGTTGCATTGCAAGTAGTGGCAGTTTCCACATTGGTCATAACTCACCACAGTCCCAGTTCAGCCAGTTTTAATTTGTGAGATTCTAGCTTTCTCACAGGCAGCTTCCAAACCATCTCAATTATTTCATTAGAAGTGTATGCTGCTAGGAGATAGAGCTCTTGAGGAGGTACAACTCTGAAGAAAATATTCCCCTGGATATTTAGCTTGCAGCCTAGGTAAGCACAGGGTAAGAGATAAATGCTCTGATATGATAGGACCAGAGATGTGTGAGAACAAAGTCTTGTTTTCCTTCTCCACAGCAAATGTGTGATTAAAAGCAACCACCAAATCAGCTGACAAAGTGCGTGATTGTGGGCAACATGGGTCAAGTCAATTATGTGGGAAATCAAAACGTTCCTTTGACTTCTGAGTGGTGGGCAGCCCTATGCCGTTTCTGAAAGCGTTCTGGGATGTAGTCCTTCATGGTTAGGGGAGAAAGGATCTCAGGAGCAGGTCTCCATCCTGCTTGTGAGATTCAGGGTGTGCCTCTTGTCCCCACCGCACCCGTATACTCTTGCCTTAAACGTCTGTGTCATGCTCGCGATGAAGTGGGTGTCAGAGCTGGAGGAGGCAGGGATGTGCTGAAAAGTCATGTGTGTTTGTGAAGTAGATATTTAAGGGATAGAAATCTCAATTTAAATAGGAAGGGAAAAGAGACTACACCCTGTCTATGCTGTAACAAGGGGAGGAGGTTAAAGAAAGGGAAGCATTTTACTTCCAGAGTTAATCCATTCTCTTTTCCAGGGTATGACCAGGAACCTTGCATTTGAAAGCTGTCCAAAACCAGAAGCTGTCAAGGACTGCTGAAGCTTCACATTACTGGGTTTTTGAGATGTCTCCTGTTGCTTAGTTTTGAAATGCAGCCAGTGCTGGGGTAGGTCGTGCAGTTGCAACATGCACATCATTTTTGAGCAGAATATCAACTATATGCTAGAGAAATCCAGGCAGCGTGGAAGCTGGCTTGGGTGCCCGCGTTTGCATCTCTGGGCTCATGAAAGTGAAAAATGAAATATTTGACTATCGCAAACAGCTCCAACACAGTGATCTTCAAAAATGTGTTGTAGGAGCACTGCTTTGCCGCTGGCTGCAGAGAAAGGAGACTGAACTTCTGGAGCCACCCCAACCTTTCCTTCCCCTCCGACTTGCATATTGACCTAGCTTAACTCTCTCTGGCAGGGTCAGGAAGCACATAAGTTCAGAAAGGCTACCTGCCAACTTTCATTTTTCATAGTTTAGTCATTCATGGTTTTCTGTGGAAGAAACGCCCTGTTTGGTTAGGAGGTAAACTTATTTTGGCAGGGAGGTAAATTTGCAATTTTCACTGTCAAATTATGGCTAAAAAGAAAGAGAAACCATTTTTGCATTCCAAGAATTAAACTCGTTAATGTATGTAGCATTACATTTTAGCAAAGTAATCACAGCTGAGCATCCAAAATGTTGTCTTGAATGCTTGAAAAATTTACTGTAAGTAGAAATGGAAAGGGCTCTGCAACGTCCTTTATAAGAGAAGCTGCTAGGAATCCTCATATTGGGTCAGCAATTCAAGATGTTAAATTTTTTTATTTATGTATGATGGATAAATTGCATGTTTGCTTATAAGGGGAAAAAAAAATCTCACAGTGAAAATTTTCAGTAGCTTTCCGTATTTCAAGCCATACTTCTGTCTCAAATCGAGCATTTGTGATATCCATTATCTGAAGTTTAGGCTTCTGAAGGGTGCATGTATAAACATAATGCCATAATTCTATGATATGAATGTAAAAATATACATAAGTAATTTGTATCTTTAAAAGAAGAAAAAAAAAAAAAGGTGGACAGAAGGAGCAGGAAAAAGAAAGCCCAGCTCTTAGTTCCTAAGCTGGTTTTGGAATTCCTGTGTGACTCTGTACCAGTTCTTACATTGGAAAGAGGTATCAGCTTTTGACACCACCTTTAGCCTTTGAAAACAAGGCACTGAATGTTGTACAGGTACTTTTTTGCGTTTAAATAGAAGTGTGTAATAAGCAGGACAAAAAATTGGCAAGTGTGAAGTTCATGAGAGCTGATTTCCAAGCAGGTTTTCAGACACTAAATTGTTGGGGAATGCTCTCATAGATCCTTGGTATTCTTGGACCTGAGAGGAACTGCCTAAGAACTGGTTTTGAGGGGTGGTTTGAGTGAGGATATGTGAGAACTCCTTAGGTTTCTGTATGTATGTGTGTGAATTATTTATCAGGGAAGTTGAAATGGATGCTTCATTTTTGTTTAGTGTAATTAAGACCCTAATATTAATATATAATCAAACATATTGCTTAGGGGTTGACTCCTCTGATTCTCAGCCTCAGCCTGAAGATATTGTCTCTTTCTTTCCTCCTTTTTCCTCATTAGTAGCTTAGATAGGCATGAAAAATCTTTTGAGCTTAAATAAGAGATCTTTGTTGTTGTTGTTCTTGTATAGTTCAAAAGCAGTTAATTTTTAAGACCTCAAACTTGGCATGTGGCCACTCTCAGCTGGCAAATACACCCTTGCTATTTTTGCTGTGTGTGATTTTTAGTTCATCTGGAAGCTGCTGCCAAACAACTTTTGTCTAATTCTCCTGCCCCTTGCCTCTTCCTATTGCTCTCCAAGTGCTCTCATGTGCTTCCACCCAGTTAATGAACCATCTGTAAAATGAAGGAGTAGCTCAGTCCTTGATGTCTCTGCTGAATCCCCAGGCCATAATGGCAACTGTGGCGGCTGGTGGCTTGCAGAGCCATGCCCGAGTCGGCTGCGCTGGCAGCTCTGAATTCTCCTCCGGCCCACCCCAAGCAATCATCCCATGGATGGCAGAATGACAGGCACTGCAAGGCTGGTCTGCTTTGGAGCTGTGCTCCCCAGCTGTAAGGTGTTCTGCCTCTTCCTCATTCGCCTCTGACATCCATCCGTACAGGCAATTGCATCATTACAACCACATCATTTTGTCTGGCATTCAATCTGCAGCTTGGGAGAAGATTCTTGTAGCTTCAGGTGCATGAAAGTAGGAGCTGGCGTGTTTTGTGAGCGGCAGGTGGGAGTTGTTCAGTGGGAAGGTTAGATGAGATGGTAATTGGGAGAGAGTCTTCAGGCTAGTTAACAGGGCAGGAAAATTTGTGTGGATTTTATTTTCTGGTTTAGAGCAGTTTAGGAAATAAAGGGAAATACCCTATCAAATTTGAAATCAAAGGTGGGAACGAGCTATCCAGAGGCTGAGAGTAAATACAAGGAGGCTGGTTTGGACAGTAGAGCTAAACAGTTATTATTCCAGAAGTTACTTTTTTAAAGCAAAGGAGGTTTTATTATTTTTTTAAAATTAGATCTGTATTAATGCTATAAAGTCTGCTGGAAATTTTCTAAATTAAACTTCTGCAGAAAATATAAAAAACTCTTACAAATCTTTAATCTTTTCCCCTTGTTTGTCCCCTTGTTTATCAGTAACAGTGAAAAATCTGTCTGGGAAAAGATGCAGAGAAATTCTAAACAACTTTTGTTCCATCTATAAAAGGAAACAATATCTCTTTGAAACACTTCAAATGGCATATCCCTCTCTTACATCATCACACTTATTGTATGTAATATTATGGAGGTATTTAAAAAAATAGTATATTAATGCAATATATCACAAATGCCTTGTTTGGTTTTATCAGGAGGAGTTTGGTGTGCAATTGATTCATTGCTGTGTGTGAATTGCTCATGTGTCCCTTTCCAGAACTGAGTGTTATCTGTGCATGGTCCACCCACACTTCCTGGCATGCTTGGCAATGCTTACAGTCAAAGGTGACTGGAGAGCCCAAGTCCCTCTGAGATAGAAATACTGCGTAGGTGAGCAAGACAGTATCCAGGAAGGGCAGAAAAGTAACCATTGAGTGACAGTGTGCATTTTAAAAACTAATAAAAATCTTGGAATGGGGGGAGTTGAATGTCGATGTTACTTTTGATCCCTCAGAAGGCCAGAGGAATAAGAAAATGCAAGCACTGTCGAGGCACTCTCGTGTTATGCACGTTACTTATTTCTCACAAACACAGAAGGGTGAGTTTGTACTTAACTGCTAGTGGATTGAATTAAGCAGACAGCACTGGCAGCGTAGCCATAACTTGCTGAGAGTGAAAAAGCTGAAATTGGCAACTGCAAATTAAACACACCAAGGTTTTTGATATGGTTTTGTTTAAGATAAGAAGTGAGACATCTGCAGAAACTGATGTGAATTGTCTAGATTCCCAGACACTTTTTGCATCAGTCGACTTTTGGGAGTGTGTCTGTCTGCACATGTGATCTTTGCTATGCGTGTCTGGCACAACATGATCATCAGAAGCCATCTTCATTTCATCTGCACTAGGGTCTCTGCTGATGTCATTCATTAGGAGGATTTTTTTTTCCCAGTTTTAACAGTACAGTGTGGAAAGGATGGAGTTTAGTCTTGCTGTTTGTAAATCCTGAAGACTGACTGTAAGTTCTTAAATCCTTTCCCTGCATCCAAGATGGAAGGTTATGAAAATGATGTGGGTTGCAGTATCACTGAAGCTTGGTTGATACTTGTATACTTGTATCTCTAATTGTCTTCTCATTGGACCTGTGTTCAGTGGTTCCTTTGCTTCCTTAGCTCTTGGCAGAGGTGGTAATGAGCCGGTTGCAGCTCAGTGCCGAGCAAGTGATAACAATGAGGATTGTTCAGGAAGAATGGGTGGGACCTTCTGCCTGCCTCAGCTTGTGTAATATATGTCCTATACTATTATATGACCTAAAGGCTTTCTCTCAGTCTGGAAGAGAGAAATCAAACCATTTGAAATCAGCTACTTGCTTTTAGACAAGTATGTATTTGTGCATCTTTAGCTTTCTTGAACAGAAAACACAAAGTAAAAGAGAATGGAGAAGAAAGTTCACAGCAGATCCATACATATATTATGCATTTTTTAAAAAAGATAATTTGTATCCATTTCTTCTCATCTACTGATGGCAAATAAAATCTTGAGGAAAGCAACTGGAAGGAGTGAAGAATTTAGAGATCAGAAAATTGGCAGGATGGGGGATGGATGAGAAAAAACAAACAAGAAGATGAAGACGATTTTTGTCTTGGGACTTTTCTGATTTGCACTAAATATTGTATTGTCTGACTAAGTTTGAATGAATTTTCAGTTGGGTTGTTAAACTTGGCAGTGTGGGCGGCACATTCAACAGGAGAGATTTATGGACTTAACTCATGCAGGTGGTAGACCTGTGTGCCGTTAGCTATAAAGGAGCCAGCAACCTTGGTATGAATCCCTCAGCACCTGCTCAGCTGAAGGTCACAATGTGATAAACCCCACAATGCTCCAGATCCCTGAGGAACCTGTAGGAAAAGGGCATAACTACTACTGCTACTGTTAATGTGTGCACTTTGTCTGTACTCAGCTTAGTTCACCATTCAGTTCCCCCCCTAACTACAGATTGTACATAGTACAATTGGTTTTGGTGAGTCTTAACCACCTTTAACAGTGCTAATAAGGTCTAGGTTTCTAATTTGCCTTCTGTTGCTGTTCATTCAGTCTGCCTGAACAGTGCATTGAATCTTCCAGTATGAAAATTCAGTCAAATGCATATAAAATGTATTAGGCTCATGGCCTGAGCTTTTGGATTAGGATGCACTTTTTTTTTGCCTGTCTGTGTCATTGTACAAGGTGCTTTATTTATTTCCTGGTATTTATATGGCTTGTATTTTTCCTGTATGTATTGTGCTGTTGTAATTCTTTAAAACAAACAAACAATTGTAATTTTTCTGGTCTTATCTTTTACAGTGAATCTCCTCCTTGTGGGTTTTGCACTGTTAAAAAGGACATATCTTTTCCATTTTAATGCACCATAGCTAAGTTAATAATACTCATATGAGGCTTTAGCATTTGGAAGCATGCTATGTACATTAAATCCTGTAAAATTCTAATCAAGTTAGTATTTTTTCCCACATTGTACAGATGAAGAAACACAGTCAAAGTAGTTAAGCTACTTGCCAAACCACACAGTGAGTTAAAGGCAGAGATATGATTGGACTTTGTGTTTCTCAGTCCACATTCAGACTAGTAAAGTATATTGAACCTCTGGGTCCTTTTTGTAATACAATATCCAAACCTTCTTTGATTTCTTTGTGTAGAGTGAAAATGTCACTGACAGAAAGACCATTTGATTTTTCTCAGCCTTGAGAAGAATATGAATTTTTTTAGAACTGAATTTTTCATCAGAAAATGGTATGCTGACTTTTATACGTCACAAATCCCATATGGACTCCTAAATATGGAGAGAGAATAATTATGAGCCCCTTTGTACTGACTCACTTCTCTGATTTTTTTTTAAACTGCATTTTAAGGATTCAAATGCTGATTGCCAACGTGGTGTATTGCTTCTGTTGTTAGATAATCTTAACTTTTTAACTGAATACAGCCATGCACTGCGTTATGATTAATTACATGTGCAACAGGTGTTGATCTTGTTGGACCAAGATTATGAAGTTCTTTGCTATCCAGGTGGTCTGTATTAATATAAAAAGACCAGTAGCATAATGAGCAAGAAATTGAACTAACAAGCGAGGGGAAAAATACTTGAACGCATTAATCACCTTTAATAAGCTTAGCCAGCTCAGCACAGCTAATCAGCTGGGAAGTCCTTGCTTTGAAGAAGCATCAATTGTTGTATACCCAGTAGGGTAAATAAAAGATAAGCCAAGAGCGGTGGGAAGGGTGTTTGTACATCTAAAAGCTTTCAAGATTTTCCAAATATAAGGCACCTGGTATGATGGTTTTTAAAATTATATTAGTCAAAATGAAAATGCAGTTACCTTTTGGTAATGGAGAGATATGTCATTCAGATATCTCCAGATGCAGTAGCATGGTAGTAATTATTGAAAATGGTTTTTGCAATATTTGCAGTATAGCTCATTTTAATTTTTACACTTTGAAGGCAGCAGTGGGCCTAACTTAAAGCCCTCTAATGACCTCTGTTCATAAACCCTGAGTGCAGAAATTTGAGGCTAAGATACTATTCTTACTTAGAAAGATATGTGGATAAATCCCTCGCCCTCCCTCCTCTCCCAGTATTTTACATTTCATATACATCAATTCTTTGTATTTCAAATTCTTTGACAGTGAATGAAGTGTCTGTCTAATGCTTAGTGAACAGCCCTTTTAGCATAGCATATATAATTTTTTTTTCTTTCCTTAATGCCATAAATATATTTTCTTCTCTTAACTCCTGGTTTTGCAGCTCTTACCCATACGATAGCAATGACTACGCTTGTGCTGTTGTGGTTTTGTGAGCTATTGGACAATTGCGGTGTACAGATACGTAACAAATGCACAGAACCTCCAGTGATGGAATCTACTTTTTTTTTTGAGAACTTTAGCAGTGCTTCTGTGTTGCTGATATTGGACAAAATTATTCTGATTCTGCAGTTTGCAGGTTAAGGCTCTGCATATTTCAAAGCTATTGCAGCCTTTTCCACACATATTCCCTCAACAGTTGCTCTAAGCCTGGAAAGGAAGGACAGGCAGCTCTCTCAGTACCTGTGGTGCTCAGGATATGATTTCCTCAGATTGTAGAAGTGTCTTTTCCACCACAATTGCTTACACTCTTTCATTCTTTCTTTCTTTCCTTCTCCCCCACTCTGTGAGTTTTCTCTTTAGCAGTTAGGCATGTGGTGAATTTGGAGGCTTCACCCCTCTATTCTGCTCTGTTAAAATTTTTTTTTATTGAAAAATTGTTCTCACATAATCTCAAAACAGTTAAACAGATCTTCTGCAGACTTTCCAGACCAATTTGCCTCGTGGATAAAACCAAGAAAGCAGTTTCAATGTTTCTGTATGAAGTGAGAAAATAGGATTGACATGTCTGACCATGCTACACAGCCATCACCTGAGCTAGAAATCCTCATGTGCCGATATCAAGATGTTGCTGCCTGTTCTGAAGGATTTTCTTAAAGGGAAATGTCATAAAATATTTTAAGTATGGTAAAATCTGTCCAGGCTGATGCTTTGAGTTAAAGTGTTGTTTAAAACGTAAGTGTGGTTGTGTTAGAGGCACTTGGCTGCAGTGAGACACTTGCACACTTACCTGGTATCTTGGTTTAACTTTTCCAGTATGGTGGGAATCTGTGTGTGTGATCACATCAAGGCAAACGCAGTTACTGTTATGTTTTCTTCTCACAACTTCCGTTTGATTACTAGTGGTGGTTATATTGAACTTGGGGCATGTCTGTACAAGCAACTCAACACAGATGAAGCAGGACATTGATTCTGTAGCTGGGTGCCTGGGCATAGCCCTTCTGTAGCTAGCAATATCTGATGCTTTTGTAATTGGGGGTAGGCAATACCTAAAATACTGGCAGCATGTGGGCATGTTCAGTAGCCACTTTTTACACAAAGCTTGTGGGTTTTTTGCAGCTGCTTGGCACAGAATTTGGCAGGACCCATGCTGATCTGACTGAGGAGAAGGTGATCTCACCCTCATAGTATTTTTGTGTTGATGTACCTCATTCTCCAGTAATGTTGTGATTCGACTGAGGTTGTCACATATCCCTTAACATGTTCAGACGAACGTGTTCAGATTTGGCATGCCAGGCTGAAATGTGCAGCCAGGATGCTGGAGGGTGAGGAAAGCCTCCAGAAGTTGCATGTTGACTGAAATGACCATGGTGTCATTCATTTGAAATAGAGTCCTTGCAAGGCTCCCCTTACCTTCCGTTTAGTGGTTTCGGAGTGCTGTGGCACAATCCCAAGTCTGCAGGAAGGCTGGCTGTCTCAGTCAGGCCTCCCAACCTGAGGGCTTCACCCAGGGTGAGAGAGAAGTTGAGAATAAGAAATGTGAGAGGTAGTCCTGTACTTGTGTTAATGCATCTGTGCTGATGACTGTGCAAGGAATGACCTGGATGTTGTGACCACAGATGTTGCCTTCTTCAATAAGAAGAACTGGACTGTGTCCAAGCTGCTGATAAATGTTGAGATTGAAAATGGCTGGTTCTTATTTTGGAATATCACCATCAAAGTCCTTGATTCATAATTATGATCCTTGAGGCTGGAGTAGAGCAATTCACTTTTCTGCTTGGGTAATGGGAAGGTAGGGGGAACAGCTGCTTTCCTCTTACCTTCTCTGCTGAAGGCTACGCACTCTCAACAATTCTGGGTGCTTTCAGAAAGACACACAACCCACATGCTTGCTGTTGTTAACAATACTGGGATCAAGCATTCATGTTTACCTGAAATGGGAAAGCATGCTTCTTGTGTCATCACGTTAGATGTGTCAGCCATATCAAGTGGGCCTTGTGTTGAACCTCCTACCAGATTGTAGCACTGTTTTATAGTCCTACATTTGCTTATAGCCTGTTCAGGTGGCCTGGAACAAATTTGCTAATAAAGAGCACACAGATAAAACTTCTTTCAGAAATCTCAGTTCAAATCCGAAGTCAAATCCTTATGAAGTGTCTTTTGTCCAAGACTTGACTCTGGTTAGGCTAAGGCAGGATAAATTATCCATCCAGCACTTTACCAGAAGACATCAGATGCTGCAGTATGTTAAGAACTTGATAGTGGGTTGTACAAGGTGAAAAAATGGTACAGTCAGTTTTGATAGTCAACTAGTATTACTCCAAATTCTCCAAAATAATTTCCCCTATCATTCAAGGCATTTGTTCAGTGACACTGAAATTTGATTCTTCCAAATGAGTGTCGCTGAAAGTGAGAGAAGTGGGTGGGATGGAGTAACCCCTATCACCCTTACCCTCTTAAGTTTCACAAGCAAAAATGACCGGCAGTCCTGGGTATAAATTTACCTTGTATTCCCTGAGCAATGCTATAATCATGAGTGTTGTACATTAAGGGAGCTGACCTTAAGCTACCTCCCTCACAGATTACTTTCCTTCCTGCAAGCTCACAGTGCTTGGGAGCATATGTGCATGCTGTCAAAGCATGATTTCAAGAGAGAAAATAAGGTTATAATGATAATTTGGTTCTTGGCTGTACTCGGATTATTTCAGTAGTGAATCCTTTTTATACTCGATTTTTATTAGATTTCTTTAATGCCCTTTTAGATGCCAAAATTGCCATCTTTATTCTACAGAATAGATGTGCAATTTGAGAGAGCTAGAAGTATCTTTCTGATTTTGCAGCGTATTATAAATCCCTTTTTCTTCCACATATCCTGCCAAACCTGAAAGTCCTGCAGCTCAGTCAACATATAGATGAATAAAACAGATTGCTAAAAACTTTCTTGAGCCTCTGTACTACTTTCAGAATTGCCAGAGGTCAAGCTGACCTGTATCCTTACAAAGGAAGTTAAATAGTAGAACTTTCTTTAGTTATACAAATAAAAGAGAACAAGGAACGAGGAAGTGATGTTGCTCAGCAATGATGCAATCAAAAATTTAATAGTCTCCCAATATTTGCCTCTAGTTTTTAAATAAATATGATAATTCTAAGTGTGAAGGTAAAATAAAGGCTTCCAATGAGAATGAATGTGTATAGTGAAAACTGGCACATTGAGGTGGAATTATGACTGAAGAACTTAATGCACTCAAGATGCAGGCAGGAGATAGTCTACATTCCAAAAAAAATTTGAAAAATCTGGCAGTGTGCAGTGGAATTCCACCAGTGAGGATTTTTAATGCATTTGTCAAGCTGATGTTGTGACTGTGGAATAGCAAATGTATTATCCATAGACATTAAGGAAGTGTGGAAAAATTATCCAGGCATCTACAAACTTGTTAGTCTGGCCTGAGAAGTATGCAACTTTTTGGAACAAATTCTGAGGGGAAGTATTATCAGACAAGATAGTGGAGAATGTGATAAAAATGTAGTGTACTTTTAACAAAAGATGATCATGCCAGACTAATCCTATAGTGTTCTTTGATGTGAGTACTGATCTTATAGGCAAGCCAATTGTGCTAGGTCTCATGTATTTGGTTTTCAATGACGCATTTAGTGAGGTGTTCCATAGGAAAGTATTAGTTGAGCAGAAAGTAGGGTTTGGTATTGTAAGGCAGGTATTGTAGAAGTTGTGATGGGAAGAAAACCTCACTATTGGTTCCTGTGAGATGAATAATATTCAATTTAGAGGATTGCAGGGCAAAAAGGAGAGAAAAAGAGCAAAGTGCCAATGAGATACATTGCTGTAGCCAATGTTGGAGGCAAAGTTTCATGAAGCACTGTGATGTCTGGGACAGCCTAGGTTTTGGATGACCAGGAATTTCATGTTGTGGGGTTGTCATGACTTTGAGAACACCAGCATTAGTTCTTGTTGTAAAACGTGAGCTGAGCTTGTGAGCCAGAAACTGAGTATAGAAGTAGTAATAGTTACACGTTCAGGGTGTACAACAACTACTGCAGGGCATAGCAGTTGTATAGAGGATCATTGTGAGCTACCTTGTGATCCAGCCATGAAAAAGGCAAACAGAGTGCCGGCAACTATTTATAGTGGAGGTATGAGCTCTTAATGCTTGTAAATAAGGCTTTGTATACACAAAATAAGATGTAACTTTTAGTCACCCATATTCAACAGAGAGTAGTTTACTGGAGCAGCTTCAAAGAAAGGTTAGCATAGAGGACTGGGAAAATTGAGAGTCTATTTTATGAGTAGAGCTGAAAAATGTTTGGCTCTTTCAGTAAAATGAAAGCACAGAAGGGAAATAATTGCTGTCTGTAAGCAAATCACATGAGTAAATAATAAAGGGGGAGGGGAAAGTTAATCCAAAGAACAGTGTTGGTAGCAAAGCAAAACATTAAGTTAGTCACGAATATGGTTTAAGATTGAATGAAAGTTTTCTATTCATCGACAAGACAGTGAAGTCCTGGAAAACCTTTCTAAAAGGACAACAAATGCGACTTTTAAGATGCAATAAAGAAAGACTGTGAGCGAGATTGTATGCCATGGTTGTCCAGTTGTGAAGGGTCGTGTTGGATGATTCTGGTATTCTTATGCCCAATGCTTGTGTTGTGGCTCTACCATGAAGCTGGTCTGCTTTTATGTGTAGCCCCAGCACACTCGAAAGGAATTGTTGATTGCAGCTCTGGATGTAGAAATATATTCTTTACCAATGTTCTATTACTATAAAAAATAATCTAGTCCATTGACAAGAATAATAGTCTAAATTGCATACAATTAGCTGGCTTTTTTTGGTAATACAAGATCAGGTTATAGGCTGGTACATATTAGCAGGCTTAAATCCTTAATGGAGTTAGATCAGATCCCTTGTTTTAAGCTTGTTGGTATGGCAACCTATGGCTGAAATTGTCCAAAAGGAGTTTTCTTAGCACGTGTCTCTTTGTCTCCATATCTGTATATGCGTGCTGCTAATTTTCACTGTGCCAACAAATTCGAGGGTTTTGTGGTTGTTCTGTTTTAAAATCTTTTGGTCCTCAAATGTAACATTTTTACAAGGGCATTTTGTTTTTAAGAACTTAAAGCATCTGCTTTTGTGCTTGATCACAACTTCTGTGTCATAGCTTCTATGTTAGTTTACCAAGTTGAATTTTGTTTTTTTTATTGCTCCAAGTGTGGTCTATGGGCTGTTTAAGAGCAGTTTCAGAGCAAATGTGTTGTCCTTCAACATCACTATTGTTTGGAAGACTCACCTTAAAATGTGGAGCTCATAATGCCAGATGTGGCCTCTGAAATAGGCTTTATGACCCTGATCCAGCCATGCTGGCTTCCTGTTGTTCCCAACTGGGCCTTGTTTGGAGGGTTGGGGCGAGACCCGGGGATCTCCATAATGCAAGTGCAATTCCCCAATTCCAGCAGTAGCAGCCGCGTTAATTCCCAACGTGGCTGTTTGGGCTCAGCCGGGCTGAGCCCTGCCTCCCTGGCATCATCACTTTTTTCCATCCCCAAATAGGTGATGAGTAATTACTTGGTCTTGATTTATCATTCAGACCATAGTAGTTCTGTTACAAAGTAAACATTTTTGCTGGCTGAGTCCTAATGCAAAGACCATTTCACAACCACCTCTTATTTTAGGTTTTAATTGCTTCGCTTTGCTGTCAACTGATGTCCCCCTCCCCCATGCCTGGAGCCCTCCTCCCCTCTCCCCGCTCCGTGGCATGGGTTTTTTCCTGTTCCCACACTGCTAATGTGATGAGCAACAGTTGCAGTATCACGGGGCCCTCTCTGAAGGAGAAGAAAAAAAAGAAAGAAAAAAAATCCCAAACACCACCTTGTTTGCTTTTAGAGCCCTCCCGCCTTTTCAGTAGGGGCTGTGTTAATCCTTGCACTATGAAGGGAAACTCCTATGTAAATCAAACCAGTGCTCAGTGCTCTCCTCCTTCCCCCTTCCAGCTCCCATATATTAAGTGATTGTTCTCCTCCCTTAGAAATGACAAATGATTGGTTGCTTTACTCTTGGCTTTCAACATATTTTCTTTACGGCCCAGAATTCTGGGGTTAAATCATGCCTCTTTCTGTTCTGTTTCTATTCCCTCATATTATGCCATACATTCACGTGAATTTTTTTTTCACCAACATGCTCAGAATAAACCAAGGCCTTTCCATGATTTAAAGATGCAAAAACTAATGCAACTCAACCCAGAGCAGATTGCAACTATATTTTTTTTCTTTTCTTTTTTTTCTTTTTTTCTTTTTTTTCCTTTCCCCTAATGCTGTTTCTGTTTCTGTGCTGCATAGCCTTTTCTGGTTTAGCCTGCACTCCGAGGCTAGATTTTGATGTCAATGATTAGTATTTCTAATCGGTTGAACAAGGACAATGTCCCTTCTGCTGTGCAGAGGACACAAAGGCCCAGGCACTGATTCTGCTCCCCCTCGAAGCATTTTGGCTCCATTGGGCCCTTTCCCCCGTTGCTGTAAATCAGGGGAAATTCCACCCATCCCCGGGGTTAGAGATTAGAGCTGCAGCCGTAGGGGAGCTCTGGTTCCCCAAGGTGAGTGAAGCAGAGAAGCCCACGTGCACCTCCAGTCTGGGCACTGTTCTTTGCTGTGGACAGGGGCTCTGGTGGTCTCCCTTTGGTGCTGGCTCAGCAGCTGCGGATTTGTTGCTTTGGGGGAAATGACTCTGGATTTCCACCTGTAAAGCAGATTCCAGGGCTTTGTTCTGCCCTGACAAGGCAAACTTCGCTTCTGGCAGCCCGTGCCTGCTCGGCTCCTGGCGGCATCTGAGGGGCAGAGGCTGAGGGCCCCGTCCAACTTTCTTTGATATTAGTGGGAGTTTGCAGTTCTTCTGTGCCCTCAGGATGGATCCATGAAGTGGTCGTACAGGTTCAGGCTTCACTTCTTTTATTTTTCCTGAAACAGTTAGTAAGTTAATTTACATGAGATGTGCACCCTGGCAAATGCCATCTCCTAGCTATTGTTTCAGCTAAGCAGCTGTCATTTGCGTAACATTATGCATCCTTCATTGTACCATGCTAATTTTTTGAGGGGCAATTTTTCTACAATGAGCACTGCGGCTTCTAACAGAAACCTCTTTATGGCATTGGCCCCGGGGAGCTGCAAGCCCTGCCAAAGCAAACAAAGGCTTATTGCTCCAACTGGGCATGTCTGTGCCTTTAATACAGCGTGAAGTTCACAGAACACTGCATCCAATCTGCACATAGTTAACACCTGGTCCAATGCCTTCTGGCAATTAATCAAGATATCAATCAGTGGTGACAAAAATTAATAAATAACCCATGCTTGCATATTGCACATTCTCAGAACAGGAGAATTTGCATTGACACTTACAGCCCATTTACATTTTTTGACTGAGTTTTCAGTGTGTGATACTGTACAATACGATAATTACTGATGTGTATAAGTAACTGGTACCTCGGACACTTATGAAAGAGTATTAAAAGTCATATTAGTCGATCTCAGTGAAAAAAGCTTTGACCTCATTGAATTACAGTCCCAAACTTTGATGTAGGACCACAAAACTACTGCTAGCAAATGCATCAATGTGGCTAGCCCCATTTTGTCTTCTTTCAAAAGCAGTGGAGTGGTTTGGGGTTGAACATGGCATATTCTTATCTTGCTAATTAATGGGAATGTTTTCCTATACCTTAAGCTAAATTCCACTGTTACACCTTTGTTAACTCTGAACAAGTACCCAAACTTTTTCCCTTTTGAAGTAACTTGGAAGCTAGCCACAACTTCAAAGGAAGGAAGATCTGTTCCTCTCTTCATTTAGAATACATAAAAGTACTCTGGACTATGTTTAATTTATCAAAACAGAGGCAGCACTTTGCAAATATCGGTGCACAGTCATTTGTACTGGCCACGCGAAGGTGTTATCAAAGGAGTGGCTTGTCTTCCCTGAAAATAGAAATCACTTGGTCGGATAGGAACAAAGGTATCCTCTCTTTTGTAAAAGCTGGTACTTGTTCTCTAGTGATGCAAGAAAATATTCTTGGCAAAGAGTGAAGCAAGTAGCTTTTGTTATCCTATGGAGTCTTCTACTACAATGGTGAGAAATGGTAATTATAAATCCCTGTTGTTCACAAATGGTTGTTCTCCTTTTCAGCCTGAGAGGCCATGGCTGTACGGACCTGGAGTTCAATATTTGCTGCTGCTTTTAGGTCAGGGTTGAAGCTCATTAGCGGTGCAGGGGTGGGGAGTTTGTTGTGCTTTCACAGCATGTTTCTGTCCTACCTGCTCTGTGAATGAGCAGAGCTCTCCTTGGGTGTCAGCTGGGGTAATTAAACTTGCTGATGAATGTCATGGCTTTGAAAGAGAGGGTCATGCGTGGCCAGGTAGAACCAGGAGCAGGCAAGGAGGAGTTGTACCCTCTACTGACCTACTGCGCTGCCCTGCTCTCTCTTGAGCAATACTTTGGCTGTCGTACCACACTGGGCAGTGGCTTTCCAATGTGGGTAAATACAGCTTTGGAAATAGCAGTTTTGGTGGGTCCCAGTGTAAGTGTGAAATCCTGTCAGGACCTGCTAGAACTGAGTAAATGTAACAGTTTCATAATAGTCTGGTACATGAAACAAGAACATAATTCTGCCACCTGAAGCCAAACTATGGTATCTCTAAAAGGTAACTTCTGAAATACTTCTGGTTTGGCTTCTGAATAATTTGGAGTATAACAGTGCCTATGAACTTCATGATTTAAATACTTTCCAGAACAAGGAGACAAGAACATTTAAATTAGCTTAGTAGAAAGGCATTTAACATAAAGAGAGCAATAAAAATACATCACCTGTCACATGTGATCTTTATATGACCTTAGCCACAGAACAATAAATATTACATAACCACACTAAAAGCAGTTTTTAACATCATATATTTATATTTAATAAGTCGTGATTTTCTTTCCTTCAAGATGCAATTTTGATGAGACACTTTAAGTGTGTGATCTAAAGGCAAAAACTTTGTGACTGGTTATGTAATGCTTCTAGCGGGGCATCATTTAGAGACTGTTTGAATGAAAACACCGTCACTTTGTTTTACTGTGTGTCTTGCCAATCTAATACAGAAGTAACTATACAGTCTTTTTTAAATACAATTTTATGTTTTCTACCTTTTTTTGTGTTTCACTGTTGGGCAGCTCTTCACCTAGATGCATAAAATTACACTTGCTGAATACTGCATAGTTCAAGTGATCAGTTGCTATCCCCAATTCTCAGTTTAACTGTTAGATTTGCACTTGTAGTCTATAAAAGAAAAAATACTGCAAGCTAGTTAGACTTTAATTGTCCCTTTAAAATTAACTATGTGAGATTCAGGTTGCAGTATAAAAGTGCAACAAGGGAAATCAAAGTATCCTCCTTTAAATTAAATTAGCTTTTAATTACATTAGAAAGCCAAATACTACAACTGTAATTATTTTTTATTGAAGGAAGGCTGATTTTTTTACATGTGCTATCCTGTTTTACTAGGTTTTTTTGAGGGGCACGGTACCTATTAAGAATAGATTTATATAAATGAAAAGCTGATAGTACTTTCTGGTCAAATATCAGCCATAAATATCAAAGTTTAAAATAATAATCAAATTTTTATTTTTTGACTCATGTGAGTTTACTTCAAATTTTCTAGAGTTTTATACTGTCTGTTTTTTAGGTTCATGTTGTCTGTCCTTAGATAATGCCCATAAATATGTAATATGTAATGAGTTCATTAATCCAAGTGGGGAGAAGACCAGGTTTCCCCCTTCTTTCCCCAACAAGTTGTAACTATTCTGTGCAATCAGCCTTTAGGCACTAGTCAGCTGAAATGGAAAAAATATTTAATAACAGAAACTCAATAGCCTGCAGATCTCTGATGTCTGAGATGACTTCAACTCTTGTGATGAGCTGCATTTAACCTAAGAAATATGATTTAATTCCACTTCAAAAGTATACTGAAATCTTTGATATATGGTCTGTGGCCTATTAAGCTTGATCCTGGCCTGACCTCTTAAAGGAAGAAAAGCTTTGTTTCTTTTTAAAACGCACAACCAAACAAAGCAGAAATTTCTATGTGGGTTCCAGTAGTTACAGCTTTAAGAATGAAAAGCATTTAAATACAGGCTTTACTTAAGTGTTTCCATTGTCTTATTGACTTTGCAGTCTAGATATTTCTTTCTTGCCTGTTGGGAAACATTGACCTCAAACTTGCTCTTTGCATTGGAGTTCCCTGATTGACTTCAGAGGATGTTACTTAACGAAGCCATCTGAACTATGCTTGCTAGAGGGGTCAAATAAAATAAATTTGGATGTGGGTAAATTAAACTCTTAGCCATTTAGTGCTCTCACATGCAAAGAAAGGGGCAGTAGCTATGCCAGAGGGAGTAAGCGTTCTAGAAAGATTAATGGGGAGAAAGTATATTCAGTATATAGGCTAGGTGATCAGTGAAGGGTTGGATGTACGTTCAGCGAGGGACATTCTGTAATACACTGAAGGTCTCTTCTTTTGTCTTTCAAATAATATGACTGAAGGGCTGGAAGAGATATCCATTGCATCTCTGAATTTGGTTTCCTGTTTTAGAGATAACCCCGTTTCTTTATCACACTGTAAGGAAAAAAAGTTAATCCTTTCCTCCTGCCTTGTGGTGGTGGGTGATGTAGTGGTGGGTAGTTACCTTCAACTCACAGGGTACATTAATTGACGACAAGTTCACACCCAGTTCTCATGTACCAGTTTTTCATTTGACTAAACTCTTCTTCCTCCATGATGCTTATCTCTGTGATCCATCTCTGTAGAGCAGTCGTAGCCGATGTTTAGGTAGGCTTGCCATACCACACTGTTTGAGAGTCCTGGACAGCCATCCACAGGGTTGTTCTTTAAAGCTTTTCCAGTAATCTGAGACTGAGACATGGTAAAAGGGAACACTTCACTGCTTATCACCTCTGTCCTGGGTGGCTGTAAGGTGGCGTGAAGGGACTTGTCTGGTTAGAAGAACTATTATGTGGTATGAAGGGCATCACAGACACTGTAATTACGAAGGAATGGGAGATTTGATCATCACCTAGGTAGTTACAGTTGGATCGGATGACCTCAAAACTGCTTGGTGACTTTCGGTTGTGTGCAAAGTAATTGGTAGTAGCTGAGAAGAAACCTTTGGTTGTGGTGTATGTTGACATTGGTGTAGGAGAGTTTTAGAGAGTTAACTTTTGAGTGTTTCAACAGAAGATCTCTCTCTGATAGTTTTCTCTGGATGTTTCCCAGTGTAATGTGGTGCAGGGAGGTCAAGGTAATCTCAGGTTCTCCGAAGTGTAGCCAAACAGGTGTGGCAGAGCAGAGAGAAGTTAAGCTTGGTTATGCATTTGTAGACATCTTGAGGAAGAGAAGATAGTATGGGAAAGCTGTGAGGCATCAATCAAAATAGAATCTACTTCAGGGCATACAGAAAAAAAAATCAGGATAATAATTAATCTAGAGAAACTGATGGGAAATGAAGAACTTGCAAATCGGAGACATCTGCTAAAGATGCGAGTAAAGCAAAGAATTACAATGGAGGGTGGGATTCAAATTTTAATCAAATTAAGGGGGAAAAGGGATGTGGCAATACATTATGTGAAGTCAGTGGCATGTGAGGTTAAGTTAAAGTAAGTGAAAACCAGGCACAACCAGAGAGGCTGGAAAGCAAAGTTGTGCTTGATGATCTTCTACAAACCTTAGTAAGAGGAAAGGTTTAGAAGGAGCATAAAACGCTGGATTGTATATGGATATAATTGTACCCTGGACCTTTGCATATTAACCTGCTTTCTGATGTACTGGGCACTACTAGGTAAAAGAGGGCCACAAAAAGTTGGTCCAAGACAGTTAAACAAAAGGATATTTTATCTGCTGCCATACAGAGTAATTAAAGCTGCAAGAGGATCTACTTTATGGAAGCAGTTTCTTGATATTGTATGTATGTTTTTTAAAGCAGCACATTTTAATGAATGTAAGTGGTTGTTCACTCAATGTTATGAGAAATGCAGCATTTAGTCACAAAGTGATGATAACTGAACAAGAAGTATCAGAACTCTTCCAAATTACCTTCAGTACATAAAAGCAAAGTAGGGAGTAAAAGAGTGATTCAAAAATTGAGGAAAAACCTTATCAGGTAAATATAGTAGTTGAGACAAAACTCTGCATTAAAATAAAGGAAATAAAATCCTTTCAGGTACCATGAAAAATGCTTCGAAACATGTTTCAAAAGACACATATTGTTTTCTTGGCTCCAAGGTCAGTTAGGTGAGAGAAAGCAAAGAATTGGATTTGAGAGCTCATTTCATCAGAAGAAAGTATCAAGTTTGATTTCACTCCTGTGTTACTTAACATGCTAGTGGTCTGAGAAATGTGTGGGGAAAGAGGGACGTAGCAGCATTTCCCAGCTGACGCAAATGTGGGGAGTGCTTTCTTTAAAGTAGTGAGGTGGGGAAGGTGGGCAGCAATGTTTACACATGGATCTCTCTGCAGTTTTTCTGCTTTGCACCTAGATCTTACACAGGAGCTTCTGCAGAACAACACTGAGTTTTCTCCTACCATGGTGAAGCACAATGCTTACTGGTGGAAAGCTTTTACTGATTTGTTTTGGTGCTGGAGAGGTTATATTTATTGTTTAGAATTCCATTAATTTTCTTAGGCTAGAAAATATTGCTTAAAATATTTTTGTATTTTACTGTAACAGGAGGTCCCAAATAGGTTAAAAATTTATATGAAATCTAAATTGTATAGGGTCTCATTCTTGCACCAGTGAAGTTGAGGCAAAATTTCCTTCAGTCATAACAGCAACAGGTTCAAGACCTTTTATTAGTCACCTTTTAACTCAATTGATGTGGTTAGAAATTGCATGTATGCTTTTTCTTCTTCTTTCAAACAAGTAACAAAAGCTGAATTAGGCTGCAGTGATGAAATCTGAATCATTTCCTCCTCAGACTAAACTTGCTAAACTGGTACAATCTGGAGAATGATGTAATGAGGAAAAAACCTGTTGTTTGTCTCTTGATACTGTTCTTGAAAAAAATCATTGCTACGTAATACAAATATAGTCATCACCTTTTATATCCTTTCACCATTGCTGATATTGGAACCCTTCCAAATAAGTAGCATTCCAAAATTGGCTGTAGCCTTCTTCATAGTTTACCTACTTAATTGTAGGTTAAACTGGCTTATTTTTCTTTTTTTTTTTCCCTTCTACTTTTAAATAAAGCACTACTGTTTAAAAGGTTGTTTCAACAAGCTATATAACAATATTTTCATTCATTGTTATAATAGAAATATCTATCTTTAATCTCTTTTTTGCATTGATTTAGAGCTTCATAGTATCTTGGCTAGACTTCCTTTAGTCACGTATTGCTACAGTTTTGATGCTAAAATAAGAAACTGAGGAACTTGAATTATTCATGGGAGACTCCATTTAGGACTCACAGCTAAAACACACAGGAGTGTAAAAGTTCAGAGGTGGTGTTTTTTTGGTTCTTGTTTGTTTGGTTTTTGTTTGTTTTTTTTTTTTTTTTTAATAAAAGACAAAACAACTTGAGCCAGCTGGGTAACCTGTGGTAAGCTATAAATTGTAGATGTCTTCGACAAAGATGATAGAGATGAGCCAATGTTGTATAAACTAAACAGTCAAGTTCTTAAACTGTCTGGCACACATGCTTTCCCAGAAAAGTAATCAGCTTAAGGAATAAATTTATTTCTGTTCGTCTATTCTATCATGATTGCCAAACATATTTATCGGAAAATGGAGCGAGCTTGAGGCAAGATAATTTATATTATGTTTAAGCATGAACTCGAAATGAAAATCTTCTGTAAGTTTTACACAATGACAATTTAACTTTATGATGCGAGTTTGTTATGTAACACCAGCCTTATTCAAACATCGCATTGCAGAAGTGATGAATTGCTTCAAAAGAGGAAAGGTAGCCTCCTGCATTTAGAGCCCAGCAGCAGGGGTCAGGAGATGCTAGTTCTGTTTCTTATCCTGCCTCTGATTTGATATATCACCATGGGAAAGTTTTTGAAAAAGACACTGGCCTTGATCCTGGAATAGGTGCTTTATGGGTAATCCTCTGAACAAACACTGCTTCTGTGCCTTTCTGACTCTAACAGAGGCTCCTATTCAAATGGAGCTCATTGGAGGAGTAGGGTGATGGTGAAGATACCCTCTTTGCACAGATGGAAGAAAAATCATAATACTTCCTTATGTAGCTGGGGAATTTGTTTTAGAGTATTCTGAGCTCTCGAATGGGAGAGGCTTGTAATGTGACAATAATAGATTTTAACTGAAGAGCAATCTCTGGTGTCAGAAATGTGAATAGACCTTATCAAGGTGCACGAAGTGCCATGTAGGAATTTCTTATGCAAAGTCTTAATAGGGAAAGATTTGCAGAGAATGATGAATTGTAGGTAGCTGGAATATTGTATAGAGTTGGGATGATATAAAGCAGAAATGGATGAGCAATTACAACAGATAAAATAATGAGAATAGAGAGACTGTTGTGGGAAACGGTGAAGTGTCAATCTTGGCTACAATAGAGAGACAGCAGCTTGTTACTTAAAGACAAAACAGACAGGATTTTTTTTTTTT
>VZRR01009215.1:9559-54144 GCA_013398015.1 Oreocharis arfaki
GTGTGTTTGGTTCCCTACTCCTTCCTCTGGGTGGGAAAATGCTTCGGGAATCGTGTGCTGCCTGTGCCATGCCAGGAGGATGCTGGTCCCACTGGGATGGGGCAGGAGCTGCCCTGGCTGTGGGATTTGGGGCCCTGGAAGGGGTGTGAAACACCAGGACTGACCTGGGGGAGAAACAGCCACGAAAGCAAAAGGATTCGAGAATTTCTCATGGAGCTTCTTCGAGGATATTCGATCTCCGTGCTCCTGGGAAAGGCTTGGCTTTGTGTTCTTAATTTTCGGGTTTTTTCCTAGAAAGGATCCGGTGGAACATCAACCCACAGCCCCCAGGACTGAGCATTTAGCACAGCATTTCAGATTTTGCTTGGAAAGGTCCATATTGCTAATTGATTAATTTATAGTCACTGGAGCCACGGATCCCACGCTGCTGCAGCTGTCAGAGCCCCCCAGACCAGCGGGGGCTGGGGGCAGGCTCAGCCAGAGGGGTTCTCCGGGAGCTCCCGCAGAGGCTGGGGCAGGGTGTGTCTCTGTGCACAGCTCAGGTGGCATTTCTGCAGCCACGAGCGGGAGAGAAAATGGGTCTTTGACAGCTCTTCATAGAAATGTCACCGAGTGTAAACACGGGGTGACCTTTGCTGCTCCCCCGGCTCCTCGGGGAGCCGCCGGCAAATTCAATAACGCAGCCAGCGGATCCTAAACGATGTCGCCTCCTCTTTTAAGTAAATTACTATCAAATCCACCTGGCCTGGTGCCTTTGCCGGCCGTCACGCGAGGCGCCTCTGCCCTCCAGGCTGTTTGCAGACACCTCCGCAGCCCCTCCCGTCCCCGGTCCCGGTGTGTCCCAGTGTGTCCCAGTGTGTCCCCGCAGTGCCACCGCTGCCCCCTGCCCACACCCCGCGTGGGTAATGGGGGTCAGGGCTCAGGCAGGGCAGGGGTCCCGCTGCTGAAGGACACAGGGACCCAGGGGAAGTGAGATCCCTGCCCCCACATCCCCCGGGACGTGCTCATCCCTGCCCGCTGCTGGCAGCGCTCCTCGTGCTGATGCGATTTTCAATTACCAGAGAAGTTCCCAGATTTCTGCCTTTGTCCAGTATCTCCCAAAGTATCTCATTCCAGACAACAATTCTATAATCCAACCATGACAGGACGATCAGTCACACTCTAAATTAAGCATCTCAAATAAGGATTTATTAGAATTAATCAGACAATTAATGTATGGCCATTAAATAGAGTTTATTAAAATATATCTAAGTATATTAACTATTTAATAGGAGAGATATTGGCTACGGGGTTGGGAAAAAGCTTTCTAGTTGTCCTCTCTGTCCCAAATTCTGGCAGGCAGCACCATGGGGACAGGATCTGGAGAAGGAGAAGGAGAAGGAGAAGGAGAAGGAGAAGGAGAAGGAGAAGGAGAAGGAGAAGGAGAAGGAGAAGGAGGACAGGGCTGGTTCCAGCACTCAGGTCCCTGCTGAGCCCCCCGGAAAAGTTTCTCCCAGTCCCAGCTCCACGTTCGGCGCTGTCACCGCCTTTCTCTTCCCCCTCTCCTCTGAAGTGCCTCCATCACCTCGAGTGCCATCTCCAGCCACTCCAGATCATCCCATTTATCTGTTGCACTTGTGCAGCTTTACACTTGCAGAGCAGCCCTTAACTAATTAATCAGATGTTAATGATTCCTCCAAGGTGCAGCAGAGCAGACAGCTATCAATCCTCGCCTCTCCCTCTGCATCTCCCCCGCCTCCACAATTAGATTCCAGCCGATTTTCCTCCTACTTTGCTCTGTTTTCCCTGCGGCCTCTGTTCCGGGGAAGGACGGTGCAGCGGCATCCATCAGCCCTGTGCTCATTACTGGTGCACACTGAGCCGGGCTTGGCTGCCTTTCCTGCTGGTAATTCCAGCCTGGGAGCGTGGGAAGGCTGGGCAGGGAGCAGGGGAAGGCCGGGCAGGGAGAATGCACGGCCAGGCTGCAGACATCTGGGTCAGTCTGGAAGAGCTGAAGCTGTTCTTAGAAAAATGACATGTCCTAGAGCCATCCCACACCACCCACCCTCTCCTTGGTGGCCCAGGATGGAGGTGACATCTCCCAGGTGCTCGTGGGTGCACTCCCAGCGCTGTCAGCTCCTGGGGAAGGGAGGTGGGTGATGGGGATCCTGTGTGGGAAGGTAGCAGGTGAGGGGCTGGGGGCTGCTCCCTCTCTCCTGGCAGTGACTGTGTCCCCTCTGCAAATAGAGCTGACCTTCAGGAGAGCAAAACACCTCGTTCCCCCAAGCAAGACCTGGCTCCTGCTGTCCCAAACCAGCAGGACACGGATCCCATGGGATGAAGAAGGGGAGGGCTGAAGAAGCATCCAGTAACTGAGCTGGCAGCTTTTGGGGACCACCACCCCATCCAGAAACCCAGCACTGGATCAGGGAAAGCTCCTGGCTCCATGCAGCGTGTGAGGGATCCGACCCGCGGGGCTCTGCGCTCCCGTTTCCCAGTGAAGCAGCAGGGAGGGGAGCAAGGGGAAAAGGGCAAAGCAAAAATACGGATTTTTATGATATGCAAAAATATTCCAAGACAATGCAAATCAAGCAATTTAGCCTTGCAGGCATTCCTCTGCGCACCATTATTAAAAGTTCCCAGCCTGGAATTGCCATTTCTAATCACGGGTGGGATCCAAGGCAGGCAGAGCCAGAGTTCGGGCCGGGGCTGGGCTGACGTGAGGAATGCAGGCCAGGGTTGGAGCCTGCTGTGCCCATGCTCCGGGGGGCACAGAGCCCCCAGGAACATCAACACTCCGTGCTCAGGGGTCCATGGCAGAGGACAGGGAGGCAGGATGGGGTCCATGGAGAAACGATTTGGAGTTTACTGAGCTCCCTCTGCCCTGAGCCATTGGTGCAGGGCAAGCATTCGGGTCCGAGGATGGGACAGCGGGCTCCGAGTCACCCCCTCCCATCATGTCCTCACCCCAGCGAGCCTCCCACTGCTCAGCTGGGGAGCGCTGGTGAGACGGGGGGAGCATGGTCCGAGCAGGGGCACGCGAGGGGTTCTGAAGGAGCACGTGAGATCCGTAATTATAATTACAATAATGGCGGCTCCGTGGGCGGCCGAGCTCACCCCAGCAGCGGTGATACAACTTGGCAGGGCTTATCAGAGGGAACGGCGGATCCAATTAGGAATTAACGCTGCTGCCACCGTGGAGCAAGCACCCCTCAGCCAAGGCACCAGCTTCTGCTGGGAAGGCCTCTCCCCTCCCCAAATTCCCAAGTGAGGTCCCCTCCCAGTGACGATGTCCTGGTGCTGGGAGCGCTGGCACTTGTCCCGTGCTGGCCCCTGGTGATCCCTGTGTTTTGAGGTATCTTGTTTGTGTGTATTACAGTAATTTATTTAAGAACCTGGCTGTTTCTGTCAGTTCTCTTTCCAGGGAGGCAATTCCTGCTCTTTGTCTGCATTTTCCCTTTCTAAAAGTCCACTCTTTTCTGTCGGCTTTTCTTCCTTTTCTCCTCCAAGGAATTATGAATTTCATCCTTTCACAGCCATTCCCAAACAGCCTGCTGCCTTCACAGCCCCAGCTCATTCCTCTGCTGATTAGCACCAGATCCAGAAGAGTTTCCTCCCCATTTGTATTTATAGCTACACTTACAAATGGTTCCGTGCAGAGGAATTCGGCAGAGCCCTGTGAAATAACCTGGAATGGAGGGGAGAGGGTGAAAGGAGAGGCAGAGGAAGCAGCTTTTGTTTGGCCAAAGAAAAGTCCGAGGGGAGGGGAGAGGACGGGCTTGGAAATGCAAAAGGCGGCTGAAGAAGAAAGTCACGCACTGCTGGCTTCTGTGGGGAAGAAAGGGAATTTGGGCTTTGTATGAAGGATAAAGAGGCTTTTCAGGCCGGGAAGGACAAGCAGCTGTCGGGAAAGGCTCAATCCCTGTTTGCCGCTGACCTCCAGCGGTGGCTCCGAGTCGCTGGGCTCCCCACGGTGGGTACTGGCCACGGCCACTGAGAGCTCTGGGCGCCGCTTCCCGGGAGCCTTGCTGAGGACAGGAGCTCTGAAATCCCGGGATCCTGCCCCTCTTCACCCCCCTGCTCATCCCCCTGTCCCTGTCCCTGTCCCCGGCAGCTCCCACCCGACGACACCAAGGGGCCATGGAGGAGTCGTTCCCCATTCCATGAGGGACTAACGATGTCAGACTAATTAATAAGCAGTGGAAGTGTAAACAATGGTGTCGAAGGGAATTTAATTATTGGCAATATAATATGATTTTGATTAATACAATTAGATCCTTTAATTGCATTAGTAAAACCAAAAACTAGCTCCAGGTCACTAATTTGATTGAAATTTCCAGCTGAACAAGCTCCAGTCCTTCTCTCCTCTCTGGGAGGACGGGCCATGGGCAGGATCTGTGGCACAAGGACCAAGACAGGGCAGTGCCAACACAGGTGACACCCACCCAGCTGCTCCCTGGCCCCGTGGCCGAGGCTGGCAGCCCTGGGACCGTGCCCGGGTTGCAAAACCCTTCTCATCCCATTTACACCTGATCCCCGGGCAGCCCAGCGTGGCCCTATGTCTGCTGCTGCTCTGGGAGAGCTCTGTCCCCACTGGGCAGGTGGAGATGATGCTGAAGGCCTCGGGAAGAAGAGAGGCTCTCCCAAAGTTTTGGATTTTGCGTGAAAGAGTCGGAGAATGTTTGAATTCCTGCCGGTGCCGATTGTTCCCGTGCAGCAGAGCCGGCCCTGGGCTCCAGCCGTGTGCACAGCATGCAGAGACAGCTCAGCTGGCTGGGCAGCACTTCCAATTATGGGTGATCAAAATCTAATTATTGACTTTAATAGGAGCTGAATCTGGCCTGAAGAATCCGGGAACAATTATTCCGGGTTCCCGTTACATTAAACAGGAGCGACAGGACAGCTCCCTTTCCTTGTCGTGCGGAGATCAGAGCTGCAGAAAAGCTGAATAAAAACTTGGGCTGATGAATTTGGTTTTCCTCTCAGTCCAGGAATGGGAGCTGTGGCAGAACCTGGCCCAGGGACACACCAGGGATGCGGGTTCAGGGAATCCCAGACTGGTTTGGGTTGGGAGGGACTTCAAAGCTCATCCAGTGCCCCCCCCTGCCATGGGCAGGGACACCTTCCACTGTCCCAGGTTGCTCCAAGCCCCATCCAGCCTGGCCTTGGACACTTCCAGGGATCCAGGGGCAGCCACAGCTTCTCTGGACACCCTGTGCCACCACCCTCACACAGAGGTTCCTCCCCCCTGGCCTGCTCTGATGTGATGTTGTACTTGAGGCAATGAAAAAAATTAAGCTCAATAAAATAAAAATTTGCCTTTGCAGAAAGTCCTTGTGTGGAATTGACAATTTGCTGGAATAAGGAGGAGCTTTTAAGCACAGTTTCCCACATCCCTACAGGGGTTTTTCTGTTGTTATTTGCATTGATATTGAAACCAAACAGTAAATTACAAACACACCCCTGTGCAGCTCAGAGACTCCTTTGCAGGGTTTGCAGGACATGTTCCTTGGTGCTGTCCTGGCACCGTGGGAAGGTTTCAGCCCCATTCTCCCCCTCCCTGTGGTGCAGGGCCCTGGAGCCCCACGGGAGCACCATCTCCATCCCGTGGGATGCTGGGGACACCAGGCCTGGCCTCCTGCCCCACTGCCAGCTCGGAGCAGGGGCTGCTGCTGGCGCCTTCTGGAGATTTATCACTTGTGGAAGTGTGTGAGAATGGAGACAATTTTTCCAGCCGTGCATTATCCACCCGCTGGACTGTGACGGCTCTTTGTGAGCTGTGACGCCACGTCCTATAAAAGCTGTATTTAGGATCCAGTTTGAAATTCATATTTTCTACCCCACACAACATAACGGCTCCTTGGGAGCCGATTCAGCCACCATCAGAGGGATGCGTTGGTGGAGTTGTTTTTGAAGGAGCACGTTTATTTGGAGGCTCTTCTGAGGAGGTGCCCCATGGCCCAGCTGTCCCAGGGTACCACCCTCAGGCTGCCCTCTCACCCCAGGAGATCCTGAAGGGGAAAAATATCCTCATATATGGAAGATATCCTTCCCTGTGAGGGTGGGCAGGCCCTGGCACAGGTTATCCCATCCCTGGAAGTGTCCAAGGCCAGGTTGGGCAGCCCAGTGCTGGTGCCACCCCGTCCCCCTCGCAGGAAGGAGCTCCCAGGTGAGCAGCAGGCCTGAGGTGGACAGGTAGGCAGCAAAAGGAGAGTATCTGCTCCAAAACAAAGGCATGAAGCCACTTTTTGTGACCAAATTTTCCTTTGTTTCTGGCAAAAAGCAGATTTATGGGTTAATAAACATCTACGGCTGGCCTCTGAAAAAATACACTCAGGTAGACAGGAATTATTCATTCAAATTAACCATAAATTAAGATCAGCCTAATTTACGTCCATTAAAATGGAAAAGCATATTATCTCCCATTCAAAGGAATTTGTATTTGATGCAAATAGGACAAATTCAGAAAGTTTGGAAATGTTCTCTGATTGTTCATTTGCATCGTTAACCGGCAGAGAATGGGCCTGTGATTTCAAAATGGGAGAACAGAAGGAACAATAATTAGTTATGTAAATAATGTGGCATTCTTGTTTATAATTAGTCCGAGAATAAAATAAAATTCACGCATGTCACAGGACTCATTTTCGTATGCAAATGAACAATCAAAATTATAAACGGTAATAATGCAGTTTGGGAGAATGTGGCATTTCTAATTTATTAGCCCAGGCAGAAGCCAGAGCTGATTCCTGTTGACGTTGGGAGATTTCAAAGGTACCACCGGGATGGAAAAAGCATCCAAAAACAGAGAAAAATGAGGGAGAGAGCGGGGAGGAAACGGTGCGGGATCACCTGTTGGGGTTCCTCCTGAGGGGAGAGGGGTGCAGAATTCCCCGTGGCTCCGGGAAGGGACGGCAGTGCCTGCACGCTCCAGGGCCAGCAGCCCCCGCTCCACGTCCTGCGCCAGGAACGCTCCTCCTTAACAAAAAGCCTGAGGGATGTGGGAATGCTTTAAAATTCCCTAAGCTTCCCGTGGTCAGTAACCACAGACGCGGGCTGTTCTTTCCAGGAAGATGTGGTGGAGGAGGGAGCCGAGGCTGGAAATGTTCCCGCCGGGCTCCGACGCTCCGCCGGCTGTCCCGGCACGGAGGTGGGCGTGCCACAGAGCGGGTCACGGACCCCTCGCTGGATGACACAGGCCCATGGGAATACCCCTTCCACACCCCTAAAAAAGCCACATTTCCACCCGCTCCTGTCAACCCTATTTCAGCCCCCGTGGTTCCGCACCGACAGCTTTCAGCAGTGACAGGAGCTTGGAATGTCCCTTCCTTCTCTGTCCCGTGTGGCTGGGGCCTGGGGCATGAGCATCACTCCCGGTTTTTGGACCTAACTCCCCTCTAGGGTCCTCAGAACCCCCGTGAAGGACACAGAGGAGTCTCTGCCCTCCCTGCCCATCCCCAGGAATGGCTCGAGCCAGGGGATCCTCAGGACAAGCCGAGCTCTAGGAATGTAAGGGATTAAATAACGGTATTAATTATTAATTGCGGCTTATCTTGCTGCAGAGTGTGGAACAGGAGTCAGAGTGTGCATCAGGGAGGACGGGACATCTCGGGAACAGGAATGCTCCGGCTGCTCTCTTAAAATATGCTCCCACCTCAGCTCGACACCGGAGCCGAGGGCTCTCAGCGGAGCCACGCAGCCGAGCCGAGCGTGTTGGATAATAAAAGCAAGGAAAGAACTTTAATTAAGGCTCCTCAGGCAGATGCTGCTGAGGGGTTGGGGCGGGGGGTGGGGAGTGGTGCAGCTCAGACTTTCTTGGCCAGAGCTGCTGGGGAAGGAGCTGCAGGGGAGGCACTGGAGGGATGAACATCATCCTGCACCCCCAGAGGGACAGAGGGACTTGGCCTGGATGTGGCCACCGAGGTCCTGGTCAGCCTGCAGGGCTGTGGGGCTGTGGGGATAACTCCCATGGAACTGCTCCAGGAGAACCAGCGCTTCATGCAGTCCCAACCCCTGGGTCATGGAGGGAATTCTCCAAGGAAGCACATCCAAAAGTCGGGCTGGGATCCCCAGCATCCCTCTCCTCAGGGATCCCAAGGATCCGCTCTGCGTGTTCAAGGGCCTGTGTGACCCCAAGATATGGGCTGGGGGGCTTAGAAGCTGCTGGAGCCCATTGGGACTCCCTGGGAGCATCCCAGAGCGCCATCCCAGGTCTCCAGCCCTCTCCGAAAGGCACAGACACATCTCCCAGCAGACACTGTGCTCAACACCAGCAGAAGAAGCCCCAAATCCCAGCGCCGAGCCTCGCGGAGCTGCAACAAAGCCTGAGCGACTGTTTACTCACGTCACCGAGGCCCTCGGATGCCAAACCACTGAGTGAACCTTTCTGTCAATCCGACACTTTTAGGGTAATTTAACTTAATAACACCTTTGTCTGCACAAGCGTTTGTGTCTGAAGGGTTATTACCATCGCAGTTATTTTAGGTGGGTTAATGGGATGGAGTAGATTTGAAATTGTCAGTGCAGCCACGCAGGCGGCTGCTTGCGGTGTTTACCTTCCCAGCCCTTCCCCTGCTTTGCATAACTTCCCACCCTCACCCAAAAGTGCCGTCATAAATTATGAGCAATTTCCCCCCCAGGTCCTCGTGCATCATTAATTCTTTGTTTAGAGGGAAAAAACAAACTGTCCGCGTCTTAATTGTTACTGCTTTGAGCGGGGCCTGGGCTGAGCGTGGGGGCCTCTGGGGTGTGCCAGAATTTTTGGACTTCTTTTAGTTGATATTTAACTCATCACATCAGGGGGCTCACAGGAAAACGGGGGAGGAGGAAAGAAGTCTTCTTGAAAGGAGAAAAAAAATTATTGCGGGGAGCAATCAAGAATTGGCCAAGGCAGCGGCGGAGTCCCGATTCCCTCCTGCTCCTCGATGGAGAGATTTCAGGAATTAGGATTTTTTTTTTTCCCTGCAGGTGTGCAGGGAGCAGGAACGTGCAGCCCACTGCCCTTTGGGGAGGCTGCAGCCGCTGGCTCCTGGGGCTCACTCTGCAAAGGAGGGAATCCCTGCATTTGTCAGGAGCCTCCTTCATCCCTGTGAGCCTCTCCCCTGCTGCTGACAGCGCCGGCTCGGCACCAGAGCTGAGGCTGGGGAGGCAGTGGCTGCCACCCCTGCTCAGCAGCTGGCACCCCTGCATGGCATATGGCAGCCCTGCTCAGCAGCTGGCACATCTGCACGGCGCTGGCACATCTGCACGGTGCTGGCACATCTGCGTGGTGCTGGCACCTGTGCTTGGCATCTGCCTCCCCCTGCCCGGCCCCTGGCAGGATCCTGCCACAGCTGCTGTGCGAGGGAGGGAGAGAGGGAGAGAGGGAGGAGGGGGCTGTGCCCTTCTCCCCTTCCCCAAACCCCCTCCAGCTGGGCCCCGCCTCGCTCCGGGCCCGGCAAGAGCCCACACCTCCTGCCTTTCCCCCGCCCCATGTAATTTTTGGGTGAGTTATGTTAGTGGCAGCAGGGTGGGCTCCTGTGCCAGGGCTGGCACCTTCTTTGTCACCTCACCAGGTCCCCTCGGCACCTCCCAGCCGCCCCTCAGGCCAGGTGACCTTGAGGTGGCTTTGCTCTTTGGCTCAGCTGCAGTCAGAAGATTAAATTCTGCTCCTGTCCTGGGAATCTGATGATAAAAAGTCCTTTCCAGACAGAATCCGGATAATGAACAGCTCCCTGGCTTCGCGCTGGAAGAGGGAGTGTGGAGTTATTACTGCATTAAAAAATCTCCAAAGTCAACTAAATTCACCACAGACACGCAGGACCAGAATTCCTCTTCATTCCGGCAGGGCGGAGCACCCAGCATCGTCAGTGATGCTGTGCTAATTGCAGCTGGGCAGGAGCACGGGGGGGGGCTTTGACTGGGGGGGTCCTCCTCCTCCCCCTCCCCCCGTGTCCATCACTCCTCTTCTGAGGCCGGAGAGGGATTTGTTCCGTAGGAAAACGCCCCCAGTGCCCATCAAAAATCCACGCTCCAAAGCACCGGGGGTGCGTGGCGCTGCGCCGCGCTCGGATGCGGCAGCTCCGGAAGAAAATCCGGGACCTGCTCCCTTGCCTTGTGTCCCCAGGATGTCACTGAGCAGGGACCGGCCACTCAGGTAAAAACCCTGTGCTTTAAATGCCCAGGACAAAGAAAGGCCAGGCCAGGAGACGGAAGAGCTGCCGTAAACAAAGCTGTGGCGTGTCTCGGGCGTTAGTCATACACCGACAGGGATGCGGGACATATATCTGGGCAGGATTCGGGATATCTGCTAATTAAAGGAGCCTCTGACTGCTGGAGAGTGTTAATTCACCGGCAGCGTGGTCCCCCTGGGCAGAGCTCAGGGCAAGAAAGGATTTATTTACGCCTCACGGAAGTTGTTCTTTTTGCAAAGGTTGTGCTTAATCGGAATTTTTCAGAAGAATTTGTTGAACAAAGGAGGAGTTGAGCCTCTGGTGGAAAATCTCTGGCTTTCCTCACCCTGTTTGCCTTTAGTTAAGGCTGGAGCACCTCTCCACAGGCAAAGCCCACACTAACATCCATTCCTTTCCCAGGTGTCACACAGCCCAAAGCCTGTCACCGAAACATTCCCTTGGGCCCTCCTGAGCCCCAAGCCAGACTGCTTGGACCAGGTCAGTAAATTTCCATTGAATCCTAAACGTTTTGGGTTGGGAGAGACCTTGAAGACCACCTCGCTGCTCTGGCTGGTCCCAGGGTGGTGTGAGCAGGATCTCCCAGCTCAGCCTGCTCTCCCTGGCGGATTTTCCTCTGGGATATGGGAGCACTGCAGGAAGATGCTGGGTGCTCCCATCGCCTTCCTGTGCCCTGCCGTGCAGCAGCAAAGGCTCTTTAGGGCTGGCAGACACCTCCGGCGCAGAGAGGCTTCCTCACCTTCAAGGAGATCATCGCAAAATCGCCAGAAAACGGCGCGCGGGGCGGCCGCGGCGGCTCAGCCGTCAGCAGGACGGCTCTGACAGCACGGAATAAAAGCAGAAATAGCAATTTCTCACTGAAGAGCCGGGCTGACACCTCCCTGACCTGTGAGCAGCAGGGACTCTCGGCACACCGGCACAGCCCTGTTGTTTGCTGTTGCCGGGGCTGACACCGCTGATTAGAGCAGACAGGCGGGCAGGAGGATGAGCCCGAGCTCCGGCCGGCGCTGGGGCTGCCTCCTCCTGACCCCAAACCTGAGAGCTCCTGCCCTGCATCTGCAGCTAAATAAACCAAGTAAATCATCCTGGCAGATAGATAATTAAATAATTATCAGCCACTTAATAACAAGGAGTGGGTGTTCAGAATTAGCATATTAGACAGTGTCTTTAAGGGCTAATTGTTGCATTACATCAGAGTTACTCATTCATTATTCTTGTCATTTCGGGTGATAATTTGCACTTTAGGAGACAGAGACAATTTTAGCAGGCAATTAGAGACATGTCAGGCTTGGCCTAGTGAGTTACTGTCACAATTATTGCATTTTTTCCGGTGTCCTCATTTGCAGGAGTGTATTTAAGGGCAGTCTGGTAATTTCATGGTGAGGCAAAACAGGCACCGGCACCCGGAGAAGCGGCAGGGATGGAACAAACCCCGATTTCACAGCACCGGGGCTGGCACGGGGAGGGGCCTGGGGGCTTGCAAAGGGAAAAATCCTGAGGAAAAGGGTGTTTCTACGTTGCTGATGGAAGTATTTTACATGGTTTGGGTTCCCCAGCTACCTTCAGAGCCCAGTCCCACATGTTACATCCCAGTCCTGCTGCCACAGCTTTGTCTTCAGGAGCTGTTGCCCTTTTTCACCTGCAATGGATACAGATCCCTACCTGGGAATTGGTGGATACATGGAATTTTTTGCCCTGGTTTTGGCAGCTTTGGTTACCTGGAGTGGCAGGAACGGGCACCTGCAGCAAACCCCAAGGAGAAAGGTATTCCCAGTGATGCAGTCGCATCGCTGCTTTCTCAGAGAGGATAAACACAAGGATGTGCCCCATGCTGCCGAGCCTGACTGAGCCTGAGAGCACTGACAAGGCTTAAATATTCCTTAAACTACAACTGAAGGGGGAAAAACTGCATCTGCAGCAGCTGCACCTTGGGATACATGCATTATAAGGGTATATACAGTCAAATAGAGTTAATTAAGCTAAAACCACAGTAAATCTGCCAGACCCATATTAACACTATAGTCAAAATAGTGGAAAATATAGTATTTTCCCTAATAAATCCTCTTCTGTTACAGATTTATGTTGGCATCTGCATAGTTACCAGAGTTTTACAATAATCATTGATCAATCAAAGTTTTATGACAAAACTATAATTTTCCTGTGTTTCTTTCTTACTTAGTTTCCTAGTTTGCTTAATTCCCAGAATGCAATCCAGTAAATCTTTGGGGCTGAGATATTAAGTAGATAATAAGAATGCCATATAAGATTTGCTTATATTTTAAACTGTCCTTACAAATGATTTATAATTAGGGCCAAATCTAAGACAAAACATTATTAAAGTCAAAACCCTCCATAAATTACTGGAGTTTGCTTATGCCTGTAATAATTTATTAGAGGTTTACTACAGTATTTCCTCTGGTGATATCCAAAGCTTTATGTGTCATAAATGGGAAATATGGGTTGGTAAAACATACAGAAAGCAGGACCGATCCCCAGTGACCCCCAGTGACAGCCTCTGAGACACCATCAAAAGTGTTCTGCGGTGGAAATGAGGCGGCACCAATCACCCAGCTGTGCCAGACCGAAGCCATCTTTGCTGTGGGAGATTCAGTCGTGGTTTACGGGATTTTATCAGTTATCGTTTTTACAGGTGGAACAAAACCTGCAGCTGGGTTGGTGTTTCCTTCATCCCACCAAGGGCTCTGCCATGGGGAACCCACCAGGCCCAGCCGTGCCCTGAGGGGGAGCAGGGCTGGCAGTGTCCAGGGAGGGCAGGGGGGCTTTGCCACGCTGGTTTTGCCTCGCGGGGTTGCTGTGAGAGGTTTGCAAAGCAGGGGTTTGATCCGTGTCACCTGCTGTCACCTCCCTACAAAGCACAGAGCCCCTCCTGGGGACACGCCCGCCACCAGAGCCATGGCTGGGCACTGCCAGCTCGCTGCCCTCTCCAGCCATGCCCATTCCTCTCTGCTCTTTCCATAGCTCCCGTCTCACCCATGGAGCTGTGGAGCTGCTCAGAGCTGCTGGATTTTCCCCAGTTATCCCTGAGTGTGTTTCAATGTGCTGGGCTGGCACAGGATGCTCCCAGTCAGTCCCGTGCGGGTACCTTTGGTTTTTTGTCGGTGTTAATGTCAGAGACACTTGGCTGCAGGTGCAATTCTCTGTTTGCAACCAGAACTCTGTGAAGATCCCCGTAAAGTGTTTCCCAAAATCCCAGCTGTTCTCCTGCCTGTGCAGGAGCCCAGCCCAGCCTCTGCCTGTCCCAGTGCTGTCCCAGTACAAGCCTAAAGCATCCCACTGGGACACACTGGAGGGCAAGGGCATGGGGGAGGCACAGCCCCGCCCTCCTGGGAAGCAGCAGAGCTGGGTGGATGGGCCTGGAGTGGAGCTGGGTCTCCAGCTCAGGGTTTGGGAGCTGAGCGGAAGTACCGGACATTTAATTTTCTGCTGTGCCCTGAGGGGGTGACCGGGATCCCTGGGATGGGCAGGGCATGGGCAGCACCGGAGGAGTCGACGGCACGTGGGGATGGAAATGAGATGTGGAGGGAGCTGCCGGGGTCTGGAGAGGGCAACTGGAGGGAGCAGAGCCAGCAGAGGAGTCCCCGCTCGTGTCATTAAAAACTCCTTCCTCGTCTTTCACGGCAAATGGTGAAGAACAGAAGTGAGAACTGAGGTCAATCTGATCGTCTGTTAGAATAGAGAGAAATAGAATAAAATAAATTCAATTAAAAATTTTAAAAAGTAAAATAAGATAAAGTAAAATAAAATAAAATAAAATGAAATAAAATAAAATAAAATAAAAACAGCTAAGCAGACAAAGACAAGTGGCTGCAGAAGCTGCACCACTGCACGCTCTGAGCATTCCAGCAGCTGCACGGCCTCTGCCTCTCCACCTGTGATACCATCAGAGGCACTGATTGCATTGCAGGTTTGTTATCAGTCTCTCCCCATCCATCTCCCACGGATAATCCCTTTGCTCGCACATCAGGCAGTGCTGATCCCAGTCCTGCCCTGGTGCAGGGAGCTTGGATGCTCTGGGAGCCACTGAGACGGTTTCAAATCCCTCTCAGACCACGGCAGAGGCAGCGACTCCGCAGGAATGTTCCTTCCCATCGAGGACAGCACCAACACGGCCAAGGTTTGGCCTGAAAGGAATTTTTATTCCTGAGAATACCCATTTGTACCTTGGCCAGTGGGTTCTGGGGTAGGTGTATCAATTACAGAATATTTGATGGCACCCCCTGCCCTGCCACACCTGGCTGGCACCTGCTGCCAAAGTGAGGGTGCTCACACAAAAATCTCAATTAAACGGCCGTGAAAATGGGACAGGGCTTAATTAATCCACATTAAACTCCTCTGTGGACATCAAGTCAGGATTGAAATCCTGGTGCTCAGGTTTAGCTCAGCCTCTGCTCTTTGTTTAATGCTAAATAAAGTTTTCACTGCAGGAGGACATTTAATGAGGTTTAGCTAATTCACACCTTAAATTAATTCTAATTAAATTTCCTCAGTAACCCTGGAAAAGCGGGGCCCAGTGAAGCACCTCCTCTTCTCTGTATCTCTTATACGTGTAATTTTATTTGCAGCACCCAGATACGCCATAACCAAGGTCAACTCCCCGTGCCCTGCACGGCTGAAAACTCCCATTTCCCTGCTCCGTGGTGGGCCACATCCACATCCCACCGTGGCCGTGGTCAGTCCCATCCCGCCAGACCCTGGAGGACCCCACGCTGTGCTGCTCCCGTGTGGCATCCCCGTGTCCTTGTCCCTTCGCCGGGCTCTGCGTGGCCACGCTCGGGGCAGCAGCGCTCTCCCGGCCCTCATCCATTTGTAGGGAGGAGCGGGGACAGGAGCCTCCCCTGCCACAGAGACGGATGCAGATTACGCCATTAATTTTTTATGCGAATTCGGAAAAAATTCCGCGCTGACTCCGTGACGCAAATGGGTATGAAAATCCTGGCGAGCGCGCTCATTGTTACAGAAATCAAATGGCTCAACAGCCGCTAATGAGGCAGACAAGAAGCTTCACTCACCCTCTGAGGATTTGAAGGCAAGAAGAGAAGAAGGAGCGCGTTACATTATTCATGTGCCTGGTTTGAGATTCAAATCCTAGGAAGTCGCAGCAAAGGGGGGATCTGGGATGTGCCACTGACCTGCTCTGCACGGAGAGGGCACAGGAGAAGTCCTGTTCCCTAACTGAGAACTCCTTGCAAACGCAGCTCCCACCTGGCCAGGGCCCCCTGCCCTGGGACGTGCTCGGGAATGCCCCGGGGATGCCCCGGGATGGGGAGGATGCACTGGCAGCACCCTCGGGCACTGCTGCCTGAGAATGCCCACCCACAGGACCTGAGCTCGCTGTAAACTGTTTAAAACACACCATATCCTGCTGGAACAGGTGCTGAATTCTTTTAGAGGGAGAGGAAGACAGGGAAAACCTGGGAGAACAATTGATCTGAGGAGGAGGCGTGCAAGGAGGGGATGAGGTGCACAGTGCAGCTGTTGACCAAGTATTAAGGACTAATAAACAGATTCCCGGAGTTCTTCTGCATTTTGTAATTATGACTTGCCCATAAAACCCTCCTGGCCAACGTTATCTCAGCCAGCTTTACGAGTGCTCACGAGGTTAATGCAGAGCTGTAAATCCTCAGCAGGCCATGGGAGCGAGAGCAGAGGAAGTGTTCATAAATCTGGAGGAATCGCTCCAGTTTGTTTGTTTGTTTAATAAAATCCCGGCCCATGAGCTGCAGCAGGTTCCTGTCGGGGCCTGTCCACCCAGCCCTGCCTGGCACGGACACACGAGGGACTGTGTGTCCGTCTGTCCATCCGATGGATCCCCCTCTCTGCATCCAAAGCATCCTTTGAGCCTGGATTTAGTACTGAAACTGTGCCCTCTGGCACTGTCACCATCCGGGGCCACCAACCAGTGGCACCGAGGTGCCCATCCGTGCCACTCGCCCCTGGCAGTGCTGCTGTGCCACAGGTGGTGTTGGGAGTGCTGGGACCACGGCCAACACAGAGTTAAACTCCCTCCTCACAGCTCTGCAGGTCAGGGTATATTTGCTTGGATTTTACATTGGAATTTGAAATCCGCAGCTACAAGGCAACATTTATTTTCTTGCCCTTCAGTGATCAAACAAGTGGCGCTGAGGCACAAGGAAGCGGAGTTTCCATTAGGAGAACTGCTTTCCTTTTGCTGTAAAATATCAAATATTTTGACATTTCCATCAGACTTTTCTTTGTATCAAAGCTGCAATGGCAGAACAATCTCAAGGCATTTAGACTTCAGAGGTTTGCGCGTTTCTGAGCATTCCCTCCTTTACAAGGGGACACTTCTGAAGGGACGTGTGATTCCTCTCTCAGAGACCAAAGGGAAGGTAATAAAAACAAGAGCCCTCCGTGGGCTCCGGGGAAGCGGCTGCGGGCGGGCGGAGCTCCGAGCTGATCCCTCTCCCAGGAGCTGCAGTGTCCCGGTGCTGGTGGGCGGGTGAGCTCTTGGACATCGGGGCATCATCATCATCATCATCATCATCACCGTTATCATCGCCATCGCCATCATCATCATCATCACCCGCCCCGTGGCCGCAGGATGGAAGAGCGAGGGTGGCACCGAGAGACAGGATCCATCTCACCACTCCGAAGTGTCTGGAGAGGGAAAGGAGCTGCTTCTCCCTGAGCAGAGCTCCTATCCCGCTCTGCCGGGGGACGGGAACATTTTTATGGAGTCACAGAACCATTAAGGTTGGAAAAGACCTCCAACACCAACCCTCCAAGGGCCACCTTCACTCGTTGTTTGAACATCTCCAGGGACCGAAGCCTCTGGAGTCACCGAGTCACTTCTGGTGACTCCACCGCTTCCCTGGGGAGCCTGTTCTGGGGTGTCAGAGCAAAGTCACCCCCAAATTCTGGTGGGGGCACCCTGTGTGTCCCTGCTGCCCCGAGGTGGGTCCCCTCCCAGCGCCGGGGCAGTCGCAGGGCTGTGGGACTGCCACCGTTCCTTCTCTCTGCTTTAATCAACCCTTGGAATTTCAGGAGTGACCTGCGCCCTGCCGGCCCTTTCGGGGAAGGAGGAGATCCGGGCAGCCGGCCCTGCTCACGGGTGCCCCGCTGTCCCCACGGGAATTGGAGGGACCCGCAGCACATCTGCAGCACATCTGCAGTACCCGTGAGCAGCCACCGCTGGCAGGGCACATCCCGAGCGGAGTTGGGGCAGCGATGACCAGCAGGAGTGAGTCCGAGGGGTCAGCAGGAGCCAATTCCCACGGGTGGTCACGCTGACACTGGCCCAGCTCCTGCACGCGGACTGGGAGCAAAGCGGGAGCGAATCCCGGAGCCCCTGCAGGCAAAATTCCATGCGCTCCTCGAATGCGAATGGCTTCCACAGCGAAACTGCTTTAAAGCTGCTGTTTATCTCTCTCTGATAACAATCTGCTTCATTTCTTGTGTCAAAGCAATTAGAGTGTAATTATTTCTATTTTATTTTATTTTTAATAACAGGTGCTGTAATTGCTGCCGGGTTCCAGAGGAGCTGGGGCAATCCTGCTCCTGCACTTCCAGCCCTCCCTCTCTGCTCGCTGCCTCCAGCCTCCTCTCCCTCGCAGTCTCCTGCCTCTTCTCGGAGCGTTTGGACTCCTTTTCTCTCGCCTGTTTTTGCCTGTTTCTCCTTCTCTGTTTGTTTTCTCTAGACATTAATTTTTCATGCTGGAGAGCCGAGGATAATTAATTAATGATTCATAGGAATGCTGTGGCTATAATATAATGAGAGGATGGTTCATAACCTGTTGCCGAGGCAGTTATCAGTAATTTCAGAATAATTAAAGGATGGTTTCAGCACGTTTCAAAAGCCCTTCTGGAATCAAGGAGATGGGCGAATTTATTTCTCTCAAAACACTCGGGGATGCACTTTGGGGGCACAGGCAGCATTTCCCAGCTCCTCCCTGCTCCTGCTGTGGACCAGGGGCTGGGGAGGATCCCACCCTGGGGATCCTCATGCTTCAATCACCGGGGAAAAGTTCCCCCTTTCAAACTCCTTCACTCCTATATCTTCCCCACCCGAGCTGAGCAGGTTTTTTCCCTCTTTTTCCCCCACTTTTATTTTTATTTTTAGTACCACGGGGTGTTACAACCAGCCTTCCTATCAGGGGCTAGACGTATTCAGAGCCTTAATGATAGATTAAATACCAAATACCTTAACATTTGAAAAATGACATTTATTATACAGAGTTGTAAATAGAGGGAAAAATGACAATAGAACACAGTGTAGATCTTACATAAACTGCACCGGCTCTGTGTAATGACTATGATAATGTCAGTGCTAACAAGCAGATAATTGGCATCACTGAGATAATTTTTGGCACCTTATGCAGAGGGGAAACTGCTCTGCATAATTATTTTACCTAGGAATATTCTTCATTTAACAGGTCCATTTGCATAACGGTTGGAACTTTTTAAGCTGCAAAAGGGCGTTTAATATGTTGATTTGCTTCAGCCACAAACCAGTTGTTTATGCATGAGAACTGGCACCTGAGGACTTTTGTAATGAGGCCGCAGTGACCCAGTTGGAAGCAAAGGCCTTTTATTGGATTTACGGGTGCAGGTGGAGGCAGGATTAGCCGACCCCTCACAAACACCTCCCAGGCTTTTACAGAGCTCTGAGTTGTTCTCTGCAGTAAAACTTTGTTTCTTTAGCGACAAAGTTGACCGTTCCAGTGTTTCCCTGCTGCTGCAGGCACTGCTCCGGGGCTGCAGTTCCCTGTGTCCTCAGGATGGTGACACACAACCAGGGCAATCCTCCCCAAGCTCCCAAAGCCCAGCAAACCATGCACATCGCTGCCTGAAATTAGGCAGGGGGTGTGATAAAACACGGGGGAGGTGAAGCATCCAAAAGCTGATGCAGGAATTGCGCTGGGATCGGGTGAGGATTGGCAGAGCAGAGCTCAAGCGCTGCTCTCAGCCCAAGATCTCAGCACAAGAAGTTCTGACAGGTCACACTGAGGAGCTCTCGGGGTCAGCCAATGGCCCTGCAAGACCGTGCCAAGCAGTCTGGGAAAGGAAAAGCTGCTGGACACCAGCCTTGGACTCGCATGGCAGGCAGATCCCTGGCCAAGGTCCAGGTGTGCTCAGGCTCCAAGGCTCAGAGCATCCCACATCCATCTGACTGTGCCGCCCTGGCTGGAGGGAGCCTCCCGTCCTTGCCAGATCTGAACTGACCAGAGCACTGTTTGTCCCATCCCAAGAACGTGTCCAGAGCAAGGAATGGTCTCTGGCTTTCTCTGGGTGTTCTGTACGCAAACCTCGCTGTGTTCATCCCTTGGAGAAATCGCAGCAGCTCTGAGGCTCAGAGTGTGCCATGGAAAAGCTCAAATTCCCCCCAGCTTGCACTGGTGCTCCCAGCTCCATTTCTGTACATGCTGGCAACCCATTCCCGTAGTTAGGGAAGCACCAGCCTCTGTCTGACAATCCCTTTACGTCCCTCGAAGCCCTCGTGGCCTCCTGAGAGAAAACCAAGTGCCACCAAGCCTTGGGTTGGTGATTTCCACAGCAGGGATCAGCGTCAGCAGGGCTGGGTCTGCCCGGGACAGACCTGTCCCCACTCGGGGGCCTGGCACGCGGTGGTGACCTGGGCACTGGAGCAGCAGGAGCCGGTGGCAGGAAGGGTGAGGGATGTGGGATTTGTGCCACAGGCAGCGCTGTGCTGTCACGGGAGCCTCACTCCCCCGCCTGTGCACATCTGACCTTGGCCGAGTCATTTAATGCCTCTGCTGCTCAGAGCAGGGCCCCGGCTCTTCCTCACACAGCCACGCTCTGAGCTGGGCTGTGAGGAGCCTCCCAAAGCCCAGCAGGACCCTCTGCCTTTGGAGAGCCCAAACCTGAAATTCCCCACCCATGCAGCTTGCAGGAGACGAGCTGCTGCCCCTCAGCATCCTCTCCCACAGCCTTTCATGTGCTCCACCTCAGGGAAAACGATGGAATTTGCTAAAAGTTGTTCTCTGAACCTGCAGGTATCAATTTCCCTGTGAAAAAGCCAGCAGTGTGGCTTATTTTGTCATGGATTAGGCTTGCCCAGATGTGTGCAGGTATATGCCCAGATGTGTGCAGGTGTATGCCCACGGGCACAGCTGTCTCTGCCCCTCTGCAAACTCAGGGGCCCACGATTTTCAGCCCAGCCAGCTGTTTTAAGGTTAAATCCCTTTTTTCCCCAAACGAGGCTGTTGGCTGCAGCGAAGGGAAGTCTGTAACTCTTGCCTGGGAGATGTTCAACTTCTGCCTGTGCTTTGATGAGGTATCCCCGAGCTTCTCTCTGGCACATTTGCTGGGAGGAATAGCCTGTACCAGGGCGAGGGACACGGAGCCAATCCATCACACTCTGGGGCTTTCAAGGCCATCTCCCCGGCCTTTAATGCTCTGCAAAATGGTTCATTCTCGGCTGGTTTATAAACTTGATGTGCAGCCTGCCAGCTCCCACCCAGAGCCCCAAGCAATCCTTGCCCTCACTGGCATGCCAGCCCCAGTTTGTGCCAGCATTTCCAAAGGTTTCAGCTCGTCTGCTGCAATAAAAAGTCCTACACACCCGTGTTAAATCACCATCCTCACCTGCCCAGAGAGAGGTGTCCAGGATTTGCGGGGGGATGGCTGGAAGATGCTGTGCTCTCCCTCGCTGAAGGGCCGCAATTACGGCCTCCCAGTCCGCCCACGAGCTCAACACCCCTTTCTTTATGACTCCACCAGCCCATCCGTCTCAGAGCCTGAGACCACACTCACTCCTGTTGGGATTTTCTCCTTTCCAATTCCCAAGTCAGCTCTAGTTCAGTGGGGAGATTTATTACTCCTCCTCCGTGCTCCCTGGCTCCGTGCCACGGCGCGGGGGAGCAGCAGCTCAGGCAATATTCCAGAGGCCAGGAACTGCAGTCCTGGGCTGGCACATCAGCCAGGGCACTGTGTCAGCAGGTTTGGTGTTACAGGTGTTGGTCAGAACCAAATCTCTGCTCCTCACCCTGGTGAGTGTCTCAGGGGGTGTCACGGCTATGCCAAAATGCAGGGAGGAGGGTTTCAAATTCCCCTCCCTTCTCTCTTGGAAGTGTTGGGAGTGAGAGGGGTGACACCAGAACTCATCCCAGAGCCGTGGGGGGGAGGCAGGGCCCTGGCCAGGGGCCGTGTGTGTGTGTGTCCAGCACTGAGCCATGTCCCCGTGAGGTCTGTGACAACGCCCGGAGCGTGGCAGTGCCGTGAGAGACACAGTACCCTGATATGGCATCACAGATTCTCCATGGAATCCTGGCACCCACTTCCAGCTCCAGAGGGGCAGCTGGAAGGTGGTGGCAAGAGTAAGGGAGGGAGGTCATGGAGAGGAAGCAGAAAGCCTGAGGATCTTCAGCTGGGTGAGGAGAGGGGAAGAGGGGCAAACCTTGCAAAATCCTGCGGGTGCCTGAGCCTGCCATGGCACAGGAATCTGGGCAGGGGAGCAGTCCTGGCCACGGAGTAACGGGGGAGAACCCAGGGCTCTGGCTGGTCTCCTTGTCCAGCTGATGGAGCCCATCTCGATTCAAGATGCTGAGGACATTATTGATCTAAACAAGTTGTCAGTGAAGGAAAAGTTGTAATTGCTGCTGTAGTTGCATTGTAACACACCAGCCCCGAAGGGAAATTAAAGTTTGGAGCTAATAGGGTTGTATGATCCTTCAACCTTTGATGTATTGAATCTGGAGCAGCCCCTGGAATACTGATTTGATGCACAAAGGATCATTTTTAACAGCGGCTGAACCTCCAGGTCCTCTGATCCAATTCTCCCTTCAATCCCGCTGCAAGGCAAGAGAATGGCTCGCAGTGCATCCTCCCCCTCTGCCCTTGGGCCTCTTCCTGCAGCTCCCACGGTTCTGTGCACGCCAGGCTCTTGCTGTAGGAATAGAGCTTGCAGGAATGATGGCTGGGATGAAGCAGCATTGCCTGCGTGTGGGGGGGAAGGAGCTTTCAGTGGGATTCCTCGGATTCCAGCTTCTGCCTGCTGCTGCACCTCCATCCAGGGAATGTGCTCTGCAGCAAGAGCACCAGTCCTGAACTCAGTGCTGGGTGAGGGTGCAAGTCCCAGTGTCCTGCCCAGCCAGGATCTCCTCAAAGAGGAGATTACAGATATTTCTGAGCAGAGCTGCAGCTCCCCATTAATCACCTGCAATTAGAAAGCAGGGATCTGCCAGACAGCCACTCCCCGAAGGTCCCTAATCAGAGAAGTTAATAGTCCTCAGGTTCTGGTTTGGGAAGTGCCTGGGGCTGCGAGCTCAGGGCTGGGCTCTGCGTTCCCACATTCCCAGCATGTCCCGGAGCACAGGACGAGGCTGTGCCCCCAAAAATGCCCGTGAACCCTTAGCCTCACACTGAGCCCTTGCTTCCCCACCACCTCCCACTCCCAGAGCCATCCAGGGATGGATCTCACCAGCCTTCACACAGACACTTTAATTCAGTGCTATGAAGACACCCTCTCTAACTGCTTCAGTGAATTAGCACTTCGATGACGCCGCAGGTCCCACGGAAGGAGCAACCCACGAGGATGTGCCGCTGTCCCTGCCCACCGCTGCCACGGCAGAGGGGACCCCAGTCCCCTGCCACGTCCCTGCTGTGTCCCTGCTGTGGCAGAAGGGACACCTGCCCTGCCACTATGTCCCCACCGTGGCAGAGGGGACCCCACTCCTCTGCCATGTCCCCACTGTGGCAGAGGGGACCTCACTTCATCGCTGCCCAGCAGGTCAGGGATGTGCCCTGGCTCCTAAATCCCTGCTGAGGCCAGCAGGCAATTTAGACCTGAGTGCAGCAACTAATTAAATCAATATGAGCTAATGAACAGCAATTAGAGGTCCAGCTAGGCACATCTTCTCTGGTAAATACTGCTTCTCTCCCAACGGGAAGCTCTTTTTTAATAATCTGTTTGTGTTTCATTTCCAGGAGCTGTAATTCCCCAAAGAAGCAATTTGGGAAAGTGATTTGTTTGTCTGTATAATTGCCAAAGCACTTCGTTAGGCTTGTTTGTTTTTCCTTGCTCCTGCTGCTCCCTGGAAGAGGCAGAGCCAGCACAGTGGCAGGAATCTCACTGCTCTCCAGGTGCTTTGCAGGGTGTCAGGGGGATGAGGGAGTCCCTCCACTCTCCTGTGCCCTGGAGAGGGAGGGAGGAAGAGAGGGAAGGAAGGAAGGAAATGAAGGAAGGAGGGAAGGGAGGAAAGGAAGGAAGGAGGGAGGAAGGAGGGAAGGAAAGAAGGAGGGAAGGAAGGAGAGAAGGGAGGAAGGGGAGGAAGGAAGAAGGAAGGAAAGAAAGGAAGGAAGGAGGGAAGGAAGGAAGGAAGCCCTTTTCATTCTCCGCCTCTCCTAGAACAGCCCTTTCATTTTTGGCTCTGCAGCCGTTCCCCATCCCAACACCCCCATCCCAGCGGTGCTGTCCTGCAGTGCCTCAGCCCAGCCAGGATCTCCTTAAGGAGATGTTCTTCCAGCCCCTCATCCCTGGCTGTTCTCCAGGGGGATCGGGACAGCACGCACGGTGCCGGGCCAGGCTCAGCTCCGGGGTGTTGGGATATTTCCAGCGCTGTCTCCTCCCTCATTCCCTGCAGTCCCTGACCTGTTGCTTTCTCCTCAGTTCCCACTTAGTTTTCCAGGAGCTGTCTGCAGTAATAGCCAGGGTTTTTCCCTGATTTCCTGGGTCTCTTTTTCATCTCCCATACTCCTTCCACTCGGCATTGCAGCGACCCAGCCAGGACTGGCCTCGCCTGCCCCAGGCTGCCGCACACGTGGTTAGGGCTCCTGCAACTCCACCTGCGAATGCTCCTCACCATTCACCGATATGAAATTGCAATAACCTTTCAAATTAAACCCTGCACCTTGTTTATTAGCAGTTAAATGCTTCCCTGAGCCTCTGAGCTACGGCAGGGTACGGGACAATGGGAACACGCTCCCGTAATTGGATATCTATTGCTTGTTTAGTGGGCAGCAATTAGACCACAAGCGGGTTATGGGCTGGCACGTATTAAATATGGCTTTCCACACTTTGTGCGGGGGAGTAGTTAGTGTTTAATTCAGCTGTGCAGTGCCATGAGAGACACAGTACCCTGGTATGGCATCATGGATTCTCTGTGGAATCCGGGCCCCCACTCCCAGCTCCAGAGGGGCGGCTGGAAGGTCGTGGCACCAGCAAGGGAGGGAGCTCCTGGAGAGAAAGCAGAAAGCCTGGGGATCTTCAGCTGGGTGAGGAGAGGGGGAGAGGAGAAGCCCTGGCACAGGGTGCCCAGAGAAGCTGTGGTTGCCACTGGATCCCTGGCAGTGTCCAAGGCCAGGCTGGAGCACCCTGGGACAGTGGAAGGTGTCCCTGCCATGGTAGGGGTGGGACTGGTTGGGCTTTAAGGTCTCAGTGTTTAATTCAGCTGTGCTCAAGCTCCATCTCCACCAGGCTTTGGAGGCCATGGCAGCCCCGTGCTCTGCCCATCAGGAGCATCGCAGTCAGGGCAGGAGGAGGAGGTCGGGCACTGCCAAATCCAGAGCTTTGCCTTCCCTCTCTGTCCCTCCTCAGCTGAGCTGCTCCTCTGCCTCTGTTCCCCATCTCACCCCCTGGAGCTCCCAGTGTTTTCCTCGTGGCTTTGAGCACAGACAAACATATTTTGACAAATGGAGATTATCTGAAATCATCTCTCTCGGAGCGAGCGGCTGCTGTACAGAACTTAACTATAAATTAATTAATAGCAGCAAATTTACAACGCGAGGTAGAGGGAGCAAGGGGTAGGAGAGATGATTTGTGAGTGAAGGCAGCACGCCTGGAACTTGCAAATCCAGGTAAGAGCTGCTCTCCCAGCAAAGCTCCCTCAGCACTGGAGTGCCAGACCCACCCCTGGGCTCAGCCTCGGCTCCACAGTCCCACTTCCATCCCTCAGCTCGGCGCACGCAGCTCCCAAATGACCAAATTTTAGTTTCTGAAATACCAAATTACGGCCTCTTTTGGTCTCTCCAGTTTCAGTTCTTCTGGAGCGAGGAGCTGGGTGACAGCAAGGCAGAAACCAAAGGAGCAAGTGAGAATAATTTTATTTACTATAATAATATAATAATATATTACAGATACTATATAAATTTATGATTATGATTACTGTTATTCAGCCCAGAGAGATGGGCATTTTCTCTGGCCACGGCTCTGCCTCTGGGGCTGGTTGCTCCATGGCCACTGCACATCCCATCCCACAGGTGACCTGGTGGGAGTGGCACCGGCAGCCCGAGCTCTCACGGTGAGAGGGGGGAGTTTAATGCCAGATGCCACCTGTTATTCCAGCAGGGAATGCTGCCAGAGCCTGTCCTTGGCAAACAGGGAATGATTCCCGATCGATGTGGCCCACCCAGGTGTTTGAAAAGCAGTCGCTTTCTTGTCAAAACTTCCACAGCAGCTGCGTGGCAAAGACTTTTACTTTTGCTTACAAAACAGCGCGAGGATTTCTCCAGGGAGCCAATGGATTCGGAATTTGTAAAGCTGCTTTCACCAGCACTCAAGCCTGAAAGAGAAGTTGAGATAAACATTTGCATTTTTATTTCGCCGCTGCAGCTCCTAAGTGCAGCTTCACCAGCACAGGGATGGCCCCTGTTTGTACCTGGTGGTTTTGCTGGGGGAATTTCACATCATTTATAAATGCAGGATTTCAAGCCATCTCCAGAGAAGCTGTTGGCATCAGTGGGGCTGAGGTGATGGACCTCGGTGGGAATTTCTAATTGAAATTCCACTAGAATAAACAAATTAGGATTTACAGTTGGATTTAATGACATGAAAGGTCTTTTCCAACCTCAAATGCTCTGTAATTCTGTGTAATTCCATCAGCTCCAGGGCTGGTGGCTGGACCCTGCTGGCCAACAGGAGCTTGGGGGGTTCTTGAGAGAAACCAGGGGATCCCTCCAGCGCCAGATGTTTACTGCTAAAGCACTTTTACATCCACATCAAAACACCCCACGGGACTGCCTCAGCTCGATGAATCTTTCGATGAAATAATCCAAGATCAAAACGGATCCATTTTGACTTTCTTCACTCCCTTAAACATTTCAGAGATAGTAATGAATCACGGGGTGTTTCTTTATTACGATGCTTTAACAGCTGTCAGATCGCGTCGTTCCGATAAGGTTGTTTCAGTGTTTATGAATTGGAACGTTTCTCCAGGGTTTCCATTCTGGGGAGTACAAATTTCCATCTCTGAGAGCTCACTCTGGGGGAGAGAGAGAAAAGATTTCCAGTACTGAGCTCCCTCCTGGGAAAGCACCTTCTTTTCCAAACAGGTCAAAGTCGACACGGAGAGCTCCCAGTTTCACCCCAAAAGTCAGTCCCAGTTTGTTGAATGCTCGTTTTGTGCCTCAGGTCTCACAGCCGGGGGTCTCACTTGACCACACAGGGCAAACCTGCCCTGAAGGTAAAACCCCTCCCCAGATGAAGTCTTCCATGGCCACGCCTTTCAATTTGTGGTGCCTCTTCCTAAATGCAAAGGGAAAAGAAATCTCTTTTCCAGAAAGATTTTCCCATTCCAAACTCCTCACCTGTGCTGGAGACAACGTCTGAGTTTTGACAACTTTTAAAATTCCTTGTTGTAATTGGTTTTTTGTGGGGGTTTTTTTGGTTGTTTTGTTTTGTTTTGTTTTGTTTTGTTGTTATGGAACATCACAAATTAGCTGTCTCTCTTTTTTAGAGGCTACTGAACGTGTAAAATAATGTTTGCCTGATTTGGGAGTGCAGTAGTTTATGCAATTATGAAATAGCACATCAAAACCAGCCAGCCCTCCCCTCACGCCTGCATAATTCATCGCTTGCGGGTCAGACCTCTCCTGGCTGCAGACAACACAAAGCCAAGTTTACATTCTATTCTTTAATTAAAAATTTAGGAGTTTAAAGGGAGTTTGTAAACTGCACAACCATTAAAAACCTGGAGGCGAGGTGTTAAAAAAATGCAAGCCAGGGACAGAAATAAAACAAAACCACTGATTGCTGAGGAGGATAAACCACGGCGACAAACCCACGGAGCGAACACGGGTGGTAACCAACACTCCTGGCGTGCTTTCTGTGCAAACACACCTGTAAATCAGGCTGAAATATGGGAATTCTGGAACTGAGGTGGCTCCTCCAACCCCAGGGTCTCCCCTCAGCTGCCGGGTCGTCTCCCAAAAAAGCCGAGCGGCAAAGGTGGCACTGAGGGAACGAGCAAGGCCGCGGCGGAGGAGGCCAAGTGGGAAACGTGGGCCCCGCTGCCTAATGGGACTTATCAATTATTATCTCAGCCCATATTTCTTTGAGGGGTGATTGTTTCACAGAGCCTGACATCTCATACAGCTTTAAATTACTCACAACCGGGACGCCTTACAAGATAGCAGTAAAATCAGGAGAGGATTGGGCAATGTAATTATAGTATGGAAATGATGTTGATCGCTCAAGCAGGAACAGACCTTGAGTCGGTGCCGGTGCTGCCCTGCTCCGGCAGAGCCTGGAGACCACCGAGCCTCGTTAGGGGGCTGCAAACGAGGCCCCAAGGTTGGTCACAGCAGGGCCAGAGCGGGGTTCAGAGCGGTCAGGAGGCTGAAGGAGAGCAGGGCTGTGATGCTCCAGCTCTGGGCTCTCACTGGGTGGGTGCAGCTCCCCTCGGGCTGAGGATTAGGGAGGCACAGCCAGGGGTTCCTGCCTTGGTGAGAGCCTCAGAGGTGCTGCTCAGAGCCTTTTCCAAGGGGCAGTTTCCCTTGGAAACCAATAAAGGAACTTTACATTGGGGGCTTGCTTTCTTTAGTTTTAAAAAGAGGGCTTTCTAGGAAAAAAAACTGTGGACATTTTCCTGTTCCAAGTCTGGGAAGAATTTAGGAGAGAGTGAAAAGGTGTTTTCACGGTCAATATCAGCAGGAACAGCCCCCGCTCCCTGTGCAGAGCTGACCCCCTCCCTCGCAGCGCTGGCAGTGTTGGAGGTGCTGTGGAAGAGGGCAGGATCAGAATGAGCTGGGCACAGAGCAGCCCTGGGCAGCTGGGCTTCAGCAGCTCTTTAATTACCGCTCCCCCAGCTCCTCTCTGCTGGAGACCAGCGGTTTGTGGCTGCTGGTGCAGGTGCCTTCACCTGAGACAGCATTGCCCATCCCTATTCACCTGCTTTGGGGGCAGAAGGAGCCTCACAACAAGGAAACTCCACGTACCTGTCAGGGAATCCCAGACAGAGGAGCTAAAACCCCCTTGGCACCCTGCACACACTGCTCCAGTCTCCCTGTGACCCTTGGGTGCTGCAGGGAGCCACCTGCCCGCCTCAGTACCTGGTACCTGCACCAGGATGCTGCTGGGAACAGCGGGGCAACGGGAGCCTGGATATTTGCTGGTGACAACCAGCGAGTCTGTAGGAGAGAAAATGAATGTCCCTGAGGACAGTCACACAGCGGTGCCTTCGCCTTCAAAGGCAGAGCCCGGTGGGAGGGCTGGGCAGGGAGCAGTAGCCCATGGGCACAGCTGACAGGACTATCAATTTGATGTTTTTAAAGGCTGGAGCAGGAATGCCGTTTCCAGAGGAGCTGAACAGGAAAGGCAGAAATCGTGACTTGCCCTTTTTTTGTTGTTGGTAGTTGTTTTTTTTTTTTTAATTAAAAGCCCTGCTTTCTCCCACTCCTTAAAGGTGATGCTCTGTCAGGTTTAACAAGCCGCTGTCAATCCGTCCCCGCCTGGTGCCGGGAGGAGCAGAGGGAGCCGGGCACATCCCGCAGGCACCGCCGGCTCCTCCGGCCCCATCCCGGGAGAAAAGCACCCGGCAGAGCAGCGCCGAGAGGGGACTGGTTCCTGTGGCTGCCTCTCCTTCAGATCCCTCCTCCAGCAGCACCCAGGGGTGGCTGGGTCAGTGGAGGGGCTGGGATGAGCCCCCACCGCTGGGCATCTCCAGTCCCTCCCAGCCCCGGCATCGCCCACCCTGGGGCCTTGTAGAGGCAAATATTCGGCCCCTCCGGCTCCAGCTGCCCCTGGGAGCCAGAGCGCTTCTCGGAGCAGTAAAACCCTGTCTGTGTGAGTGCTGAAATGATCCCGCATAATGAGGTTAATTAATATGTTCCTGTAAGCCCAGAGGCGCCGGGGAAGATCGGGATCAGCCTGTCCCCACCGGCTGTGAGATGCGCGCCGGGAGCAGGGATTGTCCAAAGGTTACGAGGTGCAGGTGAGCTCCGGGCCATGCCAGGAGAGTGTAAATCAGTGTTTAGAAAAAGACTTTTAAGGATGCCTGAGGAATAAAAAGGGATGTGTGGCTCTCCCCTAGTTTCCCCCTCCGCCGATCCCAGCCCAGCGGTGCTGACAAATTGCCGTCCTCAGCTCGCGGTCCCAGAAGCACCTTAAAAAGCAGAGGAATGCCGGACACCGGGGCCGGGCTGGAGGGGAGCCAGCAGCCGAGGAGGCAGCTGAGAGGCATGATCAGCAGAGCACAGGCAATAAGGCTGATGGCCTCAGCCGCGGAGAAGCCCCGCTCCTGAAACGCATCCAAAACAAGCATCGCGTTCGGGCTGCAGTGATGTCACTGCCGACCATTAGCGTGGTAATTACAGTGAAAGCTTTTGGCGATTGTATCCTCCGAAGGGTCATTAATACACCCCAACCGCACCAGAAAAGGTCTCATTAGTCTTATTTCAGACTTATGAATTTTTCGGAGCTGCAGAATCCTAATAGTCTTTTCCCTGCAATAGCATTATTTCCTGCTCCGGCCACGCTGCCAATGGGCCCTTCTCCTCCACTTCTGAGCATTCCACTTGGGAAGATGCATTTCCAGCAGAGGAGGGGCACTGGGAGCCCACGTTAGAGGCTGAGTCTGGGTGCCAGCCCCTGATCACCACACCAGCTCAGGAGGCAGCTCCCACTCCTGGTTCTCAGCAAACTCCATAAGGGTGGGAATGCAGGGAGGTGGAAAAGCAGGTGGGCACATGGACATGAGTTTAGTCACAGGAGCTCCCCTGGTCTGATGTCAGCAGTGCAGGAGCTTCAGGGAAAGGTGGGTCAGGTACTGCTCCATGTCCCACTGACCTCATTTTGGGACAAAGGGAGAACCTGCTGTATTTGCAGAAGATTTATGGCTGTCAGGAGCTTAAGACTACCAGGAGGAGATCAGAAATCAGAACCCTGCCGACAAATTGCAGGCCTGGCCCAAAAGAAAGCAAAGCAAAACTCAGCAGAAACAACTGCAGGTGGTGCAGCTCAGCAGGAGCACCCAGCAGGGTGGGCAGGCCAAACCTTGTGCTCCCACAACAGCAAGGGTGACACCTGCAGGGCAGGCGAAGGGACTTGCCCACCCTTGGCACCAGCTGGACCACTCTTGGATGAACCACGTGGGCTTGGCACAAAAAAATCCCTTTCCAGGGGATAAAGAATGTTTTGGGTCAGGGTTACACTCAGGTCCTATCAGGTTTGAATGCCTAGAGAGACTCTGGAGAGTGGCCTGGGGACAGAGCAGGGAGGAAATTTCTCCCCAGCAAACCAAAACCAGAGTGATGCCACTCATGGGCCCGGGATGCTCCAAACCCACTGTCAGCATCCCAGCAGGGACAGCCAGGGGCAGGGGCCCAGGAAAGCACTGCCTGGCCAGCTGCCCTCTGCCTCTGGCACAAGGAGCCCCACAAAGAGAACCCAGAAAATCCATCCCACAAGCAGGAGCTGCTCCCCAGGACGCGCCTCAGTCCCACACCCCCTCCCAGCGCATCATGTGTAGCTGTTCCTCCTGCAGCCAACTGCTTTAATCAGAGAAGAAAAACCCTCAGAACACAGGATTCAAATCCACCAGGAAAGGTGACAGATTCTCCTACTCTTCAAAGGGGCTCTTTAAATATTAAAAATAGCATTGTTGTTTTAGTAACGCTAATTTAAATGATGTGCACATGACACCCGCGATCACCCCGGCGTGCTCAGACACGGCGCCTCTGCGAGGCACTGCCAGGCAGGAGCTCTTCTCTTCTGGTTTGTCCTGTGACAGAAAAAAGGAACACATCCTGTGCAGAGGGGAGGAGGAGGAGGAGGTTTATTCCCACCATGCACAGGCCCAAGGCATGCTGAGACTCCAACCTGGGGTGTGGAGGTGAAGATCCCCAGGACAACTCTTTCCTTCCTAAAGCTGAGCCTCCAGACCAGCTTGGCTAAACACTCGCTTCTTTAAAACAGAGCTGAAGTAGGTGAAGCACAAAGAGTCATCTAAACACATACCCTGACGGTCCCTGGTTCTCCCCACCACAGATCAGCCAGCCCAAGCTGAGTTCATGCCTGGTTCTTCCAGGTTTAGCACCTTCATGATCCCTCTTTTCAGGCCTTGCTGGTGGCTGAAAGGAAACGACGTGTTCAGAGACACCCATGAGTTAGAGAGACCCTGAAATAAGTTGGTCTCCTGCCTGCTGGACTGAGGGAACCGGTGTTACTCAGGTACTCCAAGCTGAGGCTGACCGTCAGGGGTTGGATTGGTCACCACAGCCACTGAGGAGAGGAGGAGCTACCCGTGGGAGACCTCACAAGGAGACCTGGAATCTCCATCCACCCCAGGCTCTTGTGAGCTAGTAGAGTTTTTCCATGCTCCCTGCTTCAAGGGGGTCTTTGCAGAAGCAGGGAGTTCAGGGTCCACCTGTGGAGCTGCCACATTCCTTTGGGATTTATTTTCATCAGCCTCTGAAGGGGTGAAGAGCCACCCATGACACCCTGTGCTCCACCACCACTTGTTCCAGTGGGAGCACCAAGCTCCAGGCAGATGTAAACACCCCCCAAGAGCTTCACCTTCTGCTGAGGACCCAGCCAAGGGCAAGTGGGGGGGAAGTACCTGACTGTAAAATGATGGAATTCATCTGCAACTTGACCTTCACTAATGATGGATGGCCTGTTTTAAGGATCATCAGTGGAGAGCCTTCACTCTGATGCATCACCCGCACCTGCAATGAATTGAGGGGCAAACCTGACGTCCTTGCCCAGGTCCTGGAGGCTGTGCAGCACCTGCAGGGACAGCCCAGGCTCTGGTGACCGAAACACTTCACCTGCAGGAAGTGAGCCCCAGTTGCATTGGAAATTTGGGCTGTCAGGGGCAGTGGTTCATCAGGATGAGGTTCAGGTTCTCGTGTTCACGTGGCCCAGAATGAAGTCGTGCATCTCATTAGGGCTTGCTTCAAACCAGACCCTGCCAGAGCGCGGAGCTGCAAATAATTTGACTCTCGGTGCTGGCTGTGTGCCTGGCTCTGAGTCATACATTGCTGAAGGAATTGTTGTAATCTGCAAATTATTTTCCTGTATTAATTCATTCTGGTGAAATAAACCCGTTGCAAATTGCCATCAGCCTGAAAGTGCCTCTGCTGGGGCCGAGCGTGTGGGCAGTGCTTTCTGCCCTCGGTGAACAGCGTGTGACAGCTTCTGCTGCTCAGCTGTGAGGGGTCTGCTCTCTGTGCTCAGGATCTCACCATGGCCACGGGGATTCCTTTTTTCAAAATTTTTAATTTTTAAACTGTGGCCATGTTATTGTTCAGAGGAGAGGAGGACCTGCAGTAGCTGTTCGTGTGTTCTGAGAGGCTCAGAGGCACAACAGGCAAAGCACTCACCTGGGCTCACCTGTCCTAGCAGACAAGAGTGGAAATGCTCTCCTGTCACAGGCTCCTGATTGTTCTCATCGCTCTCCTGTGGCCTTGGAGCAGCTCTGAGATCTTCAGAAAGCTGGAGCTGCCATTCAGCAGGGATCACAAGCCATGGAACACCGGGGGAAGATGTTCTTCGATGCTCCTGGCTGCAGAGCTGGCTCGTTCCCAGCAGGGAATGCAGCCCTGGAGCTCCTCGAGGCCTTTGTGGGTCCGAGGGACTCAGTGGGGAAGGCCAGGGCAGGAGAAAAACAAGAACATAGAGAAAACCCCTTTTTCTTCCACACAGCTTGAACTGGTAACTAAAGGATAGAAGGGGCACGCTGCTTTGTCCCAGCTCCTGCCTTTCCTAGGCAGGGAGGTTTGGATTATGCATTCCGAGGCGTTACAAGGTCCACTGGTTTGGAACAAGAAGTCTGCCAAAACACTCAGCCCGGGAAGGGGGAGCTGAGGAGGAGAGGGCTGGAGTGGCTGCTGCTGCTGCAGGCACAGAGAATATTAACTCTGCTCTGTGGGAAACGCCAGCGTCTCCGGCTGAGGCGATGGAGGATGCAAGCCTCGCTCCCCAAAAATCCCCTTGGATCTGATCCCCCTTTGCCAGGCGTTCTTTCTGATGGACACCCTAGGAAGAAACATGGCAATTTGGCAATTTGATTTCTCGAGTCACAGAACCCCAGGGGTGCTGGCTGGTTTCCCAAGCGCTGTGCCCTGGGTGCTCGGGGAGGTGAACATCTCCCTGCATGTTTCTGATGTCACTGGGCACCTCCAGGCACGGTGATGTGGCAGAGGGGCTCCAAGCAGAGCCAGCTCCTGTGCAAAATTCCCCCAGCAAATCCCCGTGCAAAACCCTGTGCAAAGCTCTGTGCAAAACCCTGTGCAATGCCCCAGTGTCCCCAAGACGGGCAGGGACAGGCAGGGATGGTCAGGGCCATCCCTCCTGGTGCTCTGGGTGCAGGATCTGCAGTAGCTGCTCCTTTGTGTGTGTTTGGGATGGAGCAGATAACCGTGCTCAGCAGAGGGGGGTGGTTTTTTCTCACTTGTTTGTTTCTTAATGCTGGAATTTCTCCCGTGATTTCAGAAATCTTGTTTTCTGCTGGCTGTTAAAATGCCCCGGTAAAAGGACCGTGGACTTTGTGTGTGTTAAGACCGTGTGACCTCTTTGCTGCTCTGTGCTGGAGGAGTGCTCATGCAGAGCTGAGTGAGCAGATGAAAAGATTTCTGTGTGTGTACAATTACTCCGCCACAGCTTTCAGCGGGATTGTGTTTGCCACCTTTCACGGTTCTCTTTGCAAACATGTTTGAGTGCTGCAGCTTGGCTGATGCAGGAGGCAGAGACTGCGCTCAGAGGTGTCCAACAAGTCCCAGAGCCTCCCCTTGGCTGCCGAATTCCAAAATCAGGACTGTCTGGGGCTGGTTTCGCTGCGTGGGGCTGCGGGATGAGCGCCGTGCCAGGAGCAATGACAACCATGTGCAGGAGCCTTTGGCGTGGGCAGGTCTCACACACTCATTCAGAAACGGGAACATAAACCCCTGTTAACAGGGGATTTGCTGTTACACTTTGTTCCCTCGGCTCCTCGTGTCCCTGCATGGAGAAACAACCCAGGAACAAACGTTGTGCTGACTCGAGTGATGGTTTCCTGCATGTGCAGCCTCCTCAGAGCTGCTGGAAGGATTGTGGTGACACCATTTGAGGCACATCAGGCTCTCTCCAGCACTGGGAGACAGTGATTTTTTGCCTTCAGATCATCCTCTCAAGCTGCTAGGGCCTAAAATAGCTCTTACTCATAGAGGAGCGATGGATGCAACTCGCATTCATTATCGGTGTGTCAGTCACAGTTGGTGCCCACATGGAAGTTTGTCCCTTCTCCTCACGCCTCCACGGCTTCCTCCCGGCTGGCAGAGCATGGCATGGTGCCTGGTGGCAGGGATTGCTCCCATCTCACCCCCAGCCACGGCAGTGCCACCAGCATGGGCTGAGCCGCTGGGACCAGCCACGCTGAGCACCAGGAGATGGGAAATGGGGAGCGTTTGAGAGGCTGCAGCCTGAAACTGGGCTAAGGACAAGGCTGATCTGGGTCTGCCCGGTATAAACCAGCACAGGCACAAGCCCTGAGGGCTGGGCCACCGTGGGAAAAGTGTAGCAGGGGTAGAGTGAGCCAGTGGGGGTGAGATGAGCAGTTCGCAAACACCCCTGAGCTTCCAGCCCGAGTGCTCTCTGCTCTGTAAGGCCACGTCTGCCCTTACTTAGATTATTTGTACACCTCTGTCTTGAGAAACCTGAGGGGAACTGCAGCAGCTCAGCCTGATCTGGCCGTAAACTCCTCCTGAAGCTGCAGGATCTGTTCCCACCTGGTGCCTGCTGGCACCTCCCCTCTCCAGTGGCAGCAGCAGCAGCAGCGATGTGGGAGCTCACTGCTGACCCCTGGGGCCCCCAGCCCCTCTCCCAACCCCTCAAGGTGTGAGGACAGGGTGCTTGGGAGCCCTTTCCAGTCACCACTGCCCGAACATCCATCCTGACCAGCGCCCTGGAGCACGGGCAGTGCCCAGCTGGGTGCTGGGCCCCAGGCAGCGCCCACCCCTCTCCCCAGCTCCTGCTCAGCCATCAGCAGCTCCCCTCCGCTCGTCTCTGCACAACGCATCCCTTGTGCTCCCCCAGGCCACTCGTTGAGCTTTACAGAGGTGACAAAGCCGTGCAAACAGTGACCCCCCAGCACTCAGCAACCCCTGCACCCCCCGAGCACCCCCAACCCTCGCCCCCGACCGCTCCTCACGGGCTCCCACGTAAGCGACGGAGAAAAGTGTCAGGCTGGGGGAAAGACAGATCACGAGTATTCCCGGCCCTGACATTTTCCTCCAGATATCTGGATTTCCATATATTTGAAAACCTAATATAAACAACAGAGAGAAAATTTGCATTTCGGGCAGTGAGGAATGAAAAATGGAGGCGGGGTAATGTATTGCTGCTCGAGGAAGAGGAATGACAGTGGTAGAGTCGAGCACACACGACAGCGCCCAATCGGCTCGTGGCAAACTCATTTCCTGGCAGAATATAGGGTTTCATCTGCTGGAACATTTAATAGGCATCAAAGAAAGATCACTTCCCTCCTCTCGGCGCAGATTGAGAGCCTTCGCTCTTGCTTTATTTTTGCCATTTTATTAAACCCTTTATATAGTTTTAATACAATATGTATGATCCTCCAGCAAACAAATAAATTCTTAGGCGCTTCCCAGATTCTAAGGATTTCTAATGGTTACGAATGTTTTATTTATATTTTCAGAGAGGCATTAAATATGCGACGTGTAAAAATATGCAACCAAAAAAAAAAGAAAAAAAGAAAAAAAACCCGACCCTAATTTATCGTTCCGTTCGGAGCGGCGTTACATACGGAGTTAATTTGGGAAGCCCGGGGAGGAAGGGGCTGAACCCCCACACATCTGGGTTTGCTGCTGTGGCTGGAACGCCTCAAAGTGCAACCTCAGGGACCTTCTGTCCTCGTTCAGCTGGGCACAGGGGTGTGACATGGGCCATTCCTGGCTGGGATGCCAGGAGCTAGCTGGCAGCAGGGACACGGTCCGAGAGCCACACGCACAGGACGTGTCTGGCAAACCCTTTCCCGAGTGACAAATGCCCTCTTACTCCAGAGCAGACTCCCGTGGTCAGGCAGTGCCAACAGCCCTGGAAGAAATGCCTGGAATTCTCGTGCTGTGGGAGGAAAGGCTCACTCCCAGCTGGCTAAATGGGCTCAGTGGCTGTGGATCCTGAGATCCCATTAGATCAATCCCAGTACAACCAAGGGACTGGTGATGGTCACTGCCACGTTCACCAGGGCACCAAGGAGGGTGAAAATTTTGGGGGAAAACGTTTTCAGTGCTGTCAGGTGCAAAGGAGGCTCCCGTGGAGGACAGCTGGGTGGTGGAGCACACTGGGCTGACCCTAACGGTGCTTCCCTGCATGCTTTGAATTCCATTTCCCCTGGCTTCCCCAAGCCTGGGTGAGGGCTGGGGGAGGAGGAAGAGTACCCAGGATGATTTTTGATGACAGCGCTCAGCAGAGCTGGAAGCAGAGTGTCTGGAGAACCTTAGTTATGGCTTGGAGCAGCGCTTTGCTCTGAGGTTCCCTTATTTAGGAACCAGAGAAATGCATCAGGAGACTTCCAGAGGCTCATCAATTCCGATCAGGTCCGGTCTGGACATGCGACCTCTCCAGCTCAGGCATATCCTTGGCAGGCAGCTCCTTCCCCCTAAATATTGCAGCACACAAACACAGCGGTGCTGGCTGTGCCTGTGTGAAGGATTCCCGTGTCCCTGCGGAGGGGACTCTGCTCCAAAACTTCTCCCCTTGCGTGGGGACCTGCGTGGCGTGGGCAGGGCATTGGGAGTGCCCTGTGCTGCCGTCAGTGCAACGACCTGGAGCGGCTGCTCCTCAGCCCTTCCCAACCCAGAGCCCAAATCCTGCCTGGGAGGTGCCCTCTGTCCCATGTGATGCCCAGCTGTGACAGCACACGGCCTGGCAGCCTCGGAGGAGATTTGGAGCATCCCCAGCAGCTGAGATTTCATCGCAGAAACAAACCCCCAGCTCACAGATACACAGACAAGCATCCATGGGTTTCACCAGGAGGCTCTTGATGCCACCCAAGAGTGGCTGAGCTTGCACAAATATATTAAGAAACCCTCGAGAAAGCCTTAATTGCACATTACAGATCTGTAACTGCTGCGCCGTGAGCAGCCTCCTGTCAGGGACACGAGGGAGATTTTCACAGCCTTTCTATCTTGGGCACTTCCCAGCTATTTTTAATGCCCTCAGAGTAATAAAAAATCCCTAAATCCTCCCCAGCTTGCTCCCGATGAGGCAGGGAGTGGTGCCCACGGAGGGCCCGGCCCACGCAGACACTGATGCGCGGCTCGTGCTGAATACATTGTTTGTGGTCCTGTGAGCACAGCGGCGCGAGGTGACCTCCTGGTTGAGGGGAACCCGCGTTAACAGAGCTGTAGTCGTGTCGATTCAGAATCTCTTTCATGTGTGTCCTTAGAAAAATGTCTTGGCAGCCAACACGGCCGGGGCAGGAGCGCGGGGTGTGACGGGCGCGTGTCTCTCCCACGAGCCATTAGCGCGGACACCGAGGGACACGGGGGGACAGCGCCCTGCCACCCTCCTGGGCACCAGCTGGCGCCTGGTGGGGTGGAGGGGACGATGGCAGCCCTGTACAGGGTCAGCCAGGCTCGGCCACTGCCCTGCCTGAGCAGCCAGGCTCTTCCCTGGCCACATTGGGAGCTCCAAAAGGCGCCCGAAGAACGGATCCCGCGTGCAGAGCCCGAAGCACAGAGCGAAGCCAGGGCTTGGTTCTGGGTTGGTCACAGAGCTCTCAGCCCGCTGGCCAAAGCAAAACCAGTCCCTGCTCTGGTTATCCCAGATGGAAAGGGGTGTGAACATGGAAAGACAACAGAAATAATTCTGTTGTCACTAACAGCTGGGCTCCAGGACCTCAGAGGTCTTTTCCAAACAAAATGATTCCATGATTCTCACCTAATCCTTCTTTTTGTGTACAGACTCATCTCTTTGCACATACATCTTCATTTTTAAAATGAAAATAATTTTCAACACCCCGCAAAACCCACAATATCTTTTTAAGAACCATAAAATGAAATATCCAAATTTTAAAAATATATTTCCCCATTAACTTTGGGATGAAATAACTCACCAAGTTAATATCTTTTGCTGCCCTCAAGCTTGTTTGGAGAGGGAGCTATTCCCCCTCCACTTCAGCCGAGGCTGCTGAAAGGTGCTGGCTGTGCACCTGGCCAGCTAGTCAGCCCCAAAATCCAGCCTGGTGCTCCTCGCTGGGGCAGGCAGAGCCTCCCCATCCCTTGGGGCACGCAGCACCTTCCCCACGGGCCCCCAGCACAGGGCAGGGGAGATGAAAGAGAAAACAAAGACAAAAAACCTGTAATTTTTCCAGGATTTTCCTTAAATGGCCCAAATTCCAGAACGAGGGGCAGGGTAGTTGCCCTCACTGGTTGCTTGGGGCTGGAAGCAATTTTTCCATGACTGAGGTGAAGACACGAGCGGCGATTCCCGGTGTGGGCTGGGTGGCAGATGGGAGGTGGCCAGACACCTGGGCAGGCTGGCTGCTGGCCACTGGCCAGGCAGGGAGGCAGGAGGGATGCAGGGAGGGATGCAGGGATGCAGGAAGGGAGGGAGGGATGGAGGGGGCTGCACTGCCCTGGCCCAGCTGCACTCTCCTCCTGCTGTCAGCAGCTGGACACGAAGTGCTTTTCTCCACCAGCCCCTGACACCCAGGAAATCCCACAGACCCTGCAAAGGGAGCGTGAGGATGGGACGCAGCTCCGAGAGCGCAGGGATAAGGGAAGATGCAACCCGAGCAAGCCAAGACCCCAGGAGAGCTGTCACTGTCCTTCCCACTGCTGAAGGGTTTCTTCCCACAAGGATGTCCCAGCCCTCCCACCGGGGAATTGCCCAACATCTCTCTGAGAGCACCAACCCTTCACTCTGCTCCTCTCCTGCAGTTCAGCAGCTCCCCCCAAAAGTCTCCAGTCTGGGAGGGGTTTTCCTGCCTGCTGACCAGGGATAATCAGCATCCGCCAGCTCCATCCCTTCCTGCATCCTGACACTGGGCAGAGCAGGGCCTGGCACCACTGCCAGTCCCTGTGTGACACCAGCATGGAGCAAGGCTTGACACCACTGCCCACTCCTGCCTGGCACCGGGATGGATCCGGGCTTGGCCCTACTGCTGATCCCACAGGCTGCATCCCGCTGGCGCCGGGCAGGGCGTTTGCTGTGGCTCAGCGAGGCTGCAGAGCTCCCGAGTGGTGTTTAGCTTTCCAGGTTTGTCGCCGGAATGATGATTCTCATCACCACTTGAATTTAATTTAAATGGTTTGCTTCTGCTTTCATTTTATTGGCACCCATTAGATCCCCCTTGTACCTCTGGCATTTCCTTAATAGTCTTTTGACTCATCTGCTCTCAGGAGGAGAAACATTTTTTACAAGAACAATATGAAGTAACAGTTATAAAATCTGTAGCCCGGTGATAAATGTTAAGGACTCATATTCTTTTATTGGAAATTGCTGTCTTTCAAATGTTTAACAGATTTGTAAAAATAATTTCTCCAAAAGGTTACGGTTCTATTGAACTCCATTAGAGAGAGGCTGGGCTCTAAATCACAGCCACGTCCCGGAGCCCTCACGCGGGGACACGCCAAAGTCATCACTTTCCCCCCTCGTACACACAGCTCCTGGCTCCTCTCCAGCAGCATTCCATCGCCAGGACACTTTCCTTGACCCCCAGGTCCCCCCCGCCGCAGCCGAGGGGCCGAGTGCCGGAATCCAGGCGTGAAATGATGAAGGGCCGGGGCTGCGGCAGCTCCGGCTGCGCCAGGACCTCAGATGGGAAATCGCCACCTTTTTCTTTTCCCCCCTTCTCCTCATCCCGGCCTGTCGCATGCCGGGTGGAAAAGATTGTATTTATCACCTGTCAGGGCTTGGCAGAGCTGAGTTACGTGGAGCAGGACAGCATAAAATTATCATACACAAGCATGAAATTACAAAATCGCTCGGAACTGAACAACAAAATTATTTCATTTCTGAGGGAGGCCATTCCATTTTTTAGTCGTGACACCTCAACTGCCAAACTTTGAATTGAAATTGAGTGTGAGGTGCATGGAATATAGACAGCAATAACAAGCAAAGGCATGTAAACTAGCCATGCAAATACACTACATTAATGGCCCCGGAAACCTCCCACAGGAGATATGTAACTAAATAAATGTCACATGTCCCAATAACTCAACTTTTCTTATACATTGTGGAATGAATTATGCTGCAATCGGAGCACAGGGCTGCTCCTGGCGACGGGGCTCCCGCTCCCCTGGCGTTCCCCTGGACAGCTGTGGCTGTGCTTTCCCTGTGCCAGGCTTTGGTGCCAGGCGTGGGCGTTCACAGCCAACCCTGTCACTGGCTGGGTCTGCAGCAAGGCAGGAGGCGGCTCCCCCAGCCACAGCTTGGTGCCAGTGCCCCCACCCTTTGTGAGAACTCCCCGCGGAGCCAGGATGTGCAGGCAGCAGGAATCACACGATTGTTAAGGCTGGAAAAGACCTTTAAGACCAAGACCAACAATGGTGTTACCGCATCTCACCCCGACTCCAGAATCCCCTGGCTCCCAGAGCAGAGCTCGCATTTCCATCCCACCATCGCAGCCGGGGCTCAGGGCTGCTCTGTATGCGCCAAAAGGTCTGGCAGAGCCACGCGGGGTTTCTTAGGCTGCCTGTGCCAGCCAGGCACGGGAGGGAACAGAGCTCCCTTTCCCTCAGCCTCCTCGCAGGAAGCCCGGCTCTGCCGGGAACAGGCCCAGCACTGCGTGAGGAGCATCAGAGCAGTTCCATCTTATTGCAGCCGGTAGCGTCCCCACGACTGTCGGCAAGAGGGTCCCAGAGGAGCAATATTTTATAAACGCCATTTGTGTCAGAGCTTATTGTGTGTTAGTCTGGCTGTCCCCAGAGACCACAGCCCAGGGTGGGAATAGCACAGCCCCTTCCCGTGCTGGCACAGCCGTGGGTGCTGCCAGGGGCCGGCTCCTGGGGCCGGGGTCTGCCTGGGTGGGCAGCGGGCATGGGCAGGAGCTGCCAGGGTGGCCAAGCAGAACTGGCTTGGCTGGGGAGGAGGCAGCACCATCCGTCACGGGGGAGGGATTTGTCAGCTCCCTCCGCAGCGCTGATGGGCTCTGCAGGGTCTGAGCAGAGCAAAGCAAATGAGATGGGAAATAAAATTAAAAACAGAGCGAAATCGCAGTCTGGGATTGGGGGAGACACCCGGCTGCCTCCTGCCGGGCTGGATCACCCACCTCAAGGCACCACAAACTCCTGCTGCTTCTTTCACTGGTTGCTGCCTGCATCCCTGCCTGCATCCCTGCCTGGCTGGTGAGGAGAACGCCCTGTGCAGCCCAGAGCCAGAGTGGGATGTCACTACCAGCGAGCTTTCTCTGGGCTGGATGCCCCCAACTCACTCAGAGAAACTTTTGATCCCAGCAGACCAATATCTATTAAACACTGTCCTTCTGCTCCCCTTGCTTTAAAAGAGGAAGAGGGATTTTGTAAGGCTCAGAGCTTCGGTCTGGAGCCCAGCAGCACTGGAAGCACCTCAAGCAACGAGGAGTTTCCAGAGAACAGAGATTCCTGGTGATTTATGATGGAGCAAACCTGGCCCTTACCCCTCCCAGGCAAGCCTTTGATGCTGTCCCTTTAATCCCTGGCCACCTGGTACTAATTATAACTGTAAGATAGTCTTTATATTTAATTAAAAACAAGGAAAGGCTTCTCCATATAATGAGAAGCCTCCTGCAGCAGACCCTGTGTCCTCCCCCGCTCCGGCACCCATCCCCTCCTGCTCCATTTGAACCCAGCAGTGGGGAGCTGTTGAGGATCCCAAGGAAAATTCCCCAAAGGCAGTGCTGATCCACACCCTTGTGCTGATCACCAACCCCACGAGGGTCAGCAGGACTGAGGGGTCGCTGTCCCGGGGTCCCTGTCCCCAAGCCAGGCACGGGCACAGGGCAGAGCATCTCCCTGCTCTGTGCCACAGGAGACCACGGGAAGGAGCTGGTGCTGAGGAGTGGGAAGGGAAGGGCATGGAAGGATGCTGCAGGGAAGGTGGGAGCTGTGAACCTGCTTTTCCATACCTAAAAAAAAGGCAAGCCCTGATCAGGCAGCTGGAACAGTGAAAGGCAGGGTGTGGAAAAGTGGAGGAGGGAATCCCAGCGTGGCTCCTGGTGGTCCCTGGTGGGCACGGGAGGCACCGAGCGCTGCTCTGCTCTGCCTGCTCTGCAGAGGGGAAAGAGGCTGGGAAATTATCATCAGTTTAAGTCAGTTCAACTTCAGTTCCCAGAAAAATATTGGAACAAATGATCAAACAAACTATTTATAAGCACCAAGAAGATAACAGGGTGAGTAGCAGCCAACATGGGTTTGTCAAGAACAAATCGTGGCAAACCGATCTAATTTTCATCTGCGACAGGGTAATAGGCCTTCTGGATAGAAAAGAAGCAGTAAATGTCATATCTTGACTTTAATAAGATTTTTGACACCGTCTTATATGACATTCTCACAAGCAAGCTGAGGAATCAGAGTCGAGATGAAAATACTATTTGGTGAGGGTAAAACCAGCTGAAAAAGTGCAGTCAGAGACTAGTCAGGGATGGTTGGATGAAATGAGAACTGCTGGATGGCTCTGCCCTGTATCCACTGCCATTCACTGCCTGGTCTGTGTGATGGGAAAAACATAATTATTAAATTTGCAATCTTTGAATGCACTAGAGAGCAGAACCTGAATGGCAAAGGTCTTGGAAAATGCTGGAGTTAGCTGAGAGAAATGGGAATTTATCTGCTGGATCCAGGTGCAGAGTACGGCCCCTGGAGCTCAGCGTAACTGGGGAATTACTGGTGTGACAGGAGGAAAGGATCTCAGACTTAGTCCAGATCAGAAGTTGAAATTAGGCCAACAGTATCATGATGCTAAAGGAAAAGCAAATGGTTTGCAGGGGAAAGAGAGAGGCATCATGTGCGATGGGCGGGATGCAATTTCTGTCACCAACTCAGCAATGCCAGGGAGCAGCTGAGGCTGCTCCAGGTTTGGGGACAGGGGCCACCAGGACCTAGTCCAGAGGGGAGGGAGGAGAAGGATCAGAGACTCACAATGCTCTGCCTGGGCGAGGAGGGTGGATGAAGGTCTGAGGAATTCTCGTCTTCCCATCTGAATCCCTGTGATGCTTCCTCTGCAAAGGGCAAAGCCCTGATCCCAGGCAGGGAAATGCTGGGAATGGCCCCAGGAGCCCCGTGTGTGAGCTGAGAGTGCCCAGGGTGCAGAGGGCTCCTCCGTGTGTGCTGGAATTGCTCTCAGGACATGCTCCACTCCAGGGCACTCCCTGAGCTGACGTGTGATCCCACTGTGCAGGGATATCCACAGCAGCCCCTGGGAACAGGGTCCTTTTCCCGGTGCTACCAGAGCTCTGTGCAGCCCCCTCAGCTCTGCCAGTGCCCCAGGAGCCGTCCCAGGAGAGCCAAAGGCACAACAAGGAAAGGACACCTGGCTGTGACATGGAGAGGTCGGGGCCTCGGGCTGGCACCCCCTGCAGACACCAGCGGCACAAACCTGGCCTCACTCGTGGCTTTGGCAAGGTTGGGAATGCTGTGCATGTCCAGGGCAAGGGGAAGGTCCCACACACAGGGGGAGAGACTGGCAGGGCCTTTGGTGCTGTCCTGAGCCGCTGATCCAGCGGGAAGATGGGGATGGGCAGAGGTGGGCGGGTGGGACAGCACTGGGAGAGCACAGGGTGGGCTGGGGGCTTCCCCTGCACCCCCTGGCCGGGGCACAGCTGAGGGGAGGGGCAGAGGACAGAATTCCTGAGCTGACACCCCCCCTCCCCGCCCCAGCCCCGCGGCGCCGGGTGCAGATGTGCCGGCGGAGCCCGGCCACAAAGAGTTAAAGCTGCTTCGCCAGACTGTGAATTCTCAGCGAGTCTCCCACATGCAGCCAAACAACAGCTTGACATTTTCCATCCTTCACGAGAAAGACAAAGGCGTGAAGATATTCCCATGATTCCTTTCTGCATGCCTAACTACGAGCTCAGGTGCAGCAGCATTTGCCCTGGACCGGCCTCATCAACATGAAGGGCGAACTCATCGTTTCTGCATCTTTCCTCGCCACTGCTTGATTAATTGGCTCACGACGACGCTGGCTGAATACCTAATGCCTCCCCTGTCCCTGTTCTTTCTTCACAGCCTTTTGCTGCATTTACATATACTTTATATTCCATAATTTTCACACACACACACACAAAAAAAAAAAAAAAAAAAAAA
>VZRR01009215.1:54163-149676 GCA_013398015.1 Oreocharis arfaki
AAAAAAAATGGGAGCACATCTCGGTAATTTGATGTAATGACGGCATGTCACCAAAAAGAGGAATTAGAAAAATCTGTAGGTATTTAATTTATTCTTGTTTTTTTCAAGTAGATCTCTCGGAGAAAGGCATTAATATTCATGTGCGTGAAAAAAAAAAAAAAAAAGTGCCCTGGAAAGGAAATTTCCAGCATTTTAGTTTAAATTAAATACATTTTTAAAGAAACAATATTTAACTGGTAATGCTTAGAGGCGAAATTAACGAAAGTAGCAATTTTTACCCACCAAAGCAAGGTTTTTTCTCAGGGGTTTCCAGGAAAACTGCCCTGACGTGAAACAACACTCTGCTTTTCTGAGGAGGGATTCAACCACTCCAAGAGGGAGGGCATGGGGTGGGAAAGGCCTTTTGCGTGGCCCTGTGCGGGATTTTTGCTGAACCATGTTCCAGAGCACATCCCATGGAGAGGTTCAGCTCAGGTCTGGGCTGTGCAGGTCCTGGGAGCTCCCTCGGACCCACAGCCAGAACTTCAGGCGAAGTCTGGGGCTGCCGGGGGCTTGGGCTCTTTTATTCCCCAATGAAACACAAGAAAGGGTGAAATGGAAACCAAAGAGATGATTTTTGAGGGAAGCAAGCACAAAGTGTTCAGCAAACACAACACAGTGACCGGTACAGGCAGCAGCTCCCCCAATTAACTCCGACTCGGCTCGTCAGGGAGAAAAATGGCAAAAACATTTGCAACTTTTCCAGGAATTTTTCCAGGAATTGACAGCAAGAGGCAGCCCTGACCAGCAGAGTTTGTGGAGGGGTTTGGAGGTATTGAGATGGTTCAGGAGGAATCGGAGGGGGGTGAGCAGCAGGGAGGGGCCCTGAGTGGGGGACGCTGGGCTGGATTTTGTGACAGCACCAGGGCAGGGGCTGGTACCAGCAGGGTGGGCTGGAGGGGTGTGGTGGGAATGAGGATGTGGAGCCAAGGGGTTTGGAGTTCTCTGCCACCCCCAGCGTGACTGGGACGAGCACCAAATGCAGGAACCCCTGTGGGCAGATTAATCCCAAAGCTGCACCCTTGGGCTGCTGCCACCCAGTCCCACAGGAAACCCAGTCCTGCATCCAGCACCCTTCTGGGGCTGGGAACACCCTCGGGATGCAAATATCCAGCCCCATGGAGCAGCACCCAGCACCACACTGGGGTGGGAACACCTTTGGGGTGCAGCCATCCAGCCCCATGGAGCAGCACCCAGCACCACACCGGGGTGGGAACACCTTTGGGATGCAGCCATCCAGCCCCATGGAGCAGCACCCAGCACCACACCGGGGTGGGAACACCTTTGGGATGCAGCCATCCAGCCCCATGGAGCAGCACCCAGCACCACACCGGTGTGGGAACACCTTTGGGATGCAGCCATCCAGCCCCATGGAGCAGCACCACTCTGGCAGCGGCTGAAATGATCCACGGCGAGAGGAGGCTTCAAGGATGCACGTCCTTGACAAGGAAAAAATAAATCATCGGCGCTGGGATTGCCTGTAAATTCCTCCTCGTTAGCGGGGTTGGGAAGCGGGGAGGGCCTGGCTCGGCCCTGCTCCCCTGGGTGCCTCAGCCCGGGCTGAAGGATCCGTTGGGTTCCGCACTTTGCCTCTCCTGCCGGCACAAAAATGCCTTAATCTGGTCTGCCGGAAATAAAACTTCCCATCTTTGTCCTGGCACATTACAAAAAAAGATTATCCCCTGGATTAAATAAAATTACGGGGTTTATTTCTCAAGTGTGAAAGGCTGAGCCTGCCAGAGGGGCTGCATAAGCTCTGGGAAGGGTCCCTGCTCGTGGGAGAAGCTGGAGGGAGCGCTCAGGAAGGGCTGCACGGGCGGGCAGCGGCTCTGGCGAGGTTCTAAATTGGTCTCCTGATATTTTATGAAATAACTTTTTTTTTTTTTTTCCTAAAGTACTTCTTGATATTTTTATGTTTATATATTTTAACTTCGGATCGGACTCATAAAAAATACATGAGGAGTAAGTGGTTTCTGGAAATGTTTTATACATGATTTGGGAACAGATAGTATTCCAAGAGAGGAGAATATTCCTTTTTACGCCAACGAGGGAGGAGCAGGGCTGGGTTGGAGGGAATGAAGGGGGTCCCACGGGCCCAGAGCTGCCATGGGCACCCAGTAGGACCAGGTGGGCGATGCCACCTTCCCCAAAACACCCAGTCCAAGGTGCCCATCGGACACCTACAAGCAGGAGGGACAGCCCTGCCACTAAACACACAGCTCTGTGGGGCCACGCTCCATCCCCCAGGGGTTTTCCAGCCAAAACAGGAGGCAGGGAATGGATGAATGGATGGGCCGGGTGCGTGGTCCTGAAAGGGAAAAGGAAGCAAAGGGCTGCACAAGAGGGGCAGGAACACATCCCACCTGAGAATGTGTGGGACGTGCTCCCATCACAGCCCATCGACAGGGACACGACGGGGTGAGGAGGATGAGGATGCTGAGCTAGGAAAGGGATGCTGAGCAGGAAGGACGCTGAGCCAGGAAAGGGATGCTGAGCTGATGCCATTTGCCGCAGCGAGGGCGACTAAAGAGTTAACCCAATATTTCATCGGCTTCCTCCCTCGTAGCATACATTATCTTTTTGACTGTGTAATATGATGCAAAGTTTTTTAAATGATACAATTGTATTCTATTATATTCCCCTCTTCAGGGAGATTTTAGGCTCATTTTTTGCATGAATGATACCGGCTCGTTGCATTTCAATGCTGACACAGAGAGCTCTGTAGGCACACACCGCGGAGAGGGTTATAGCAAGTGCACGGATAAATGCAAAAACATATGGCAACATGAGGAAACTCTACATTTTTTATTATATAAAAGCAGAACTCGTGTTCCCGGGTACAGTGCGCAGGATCTGAAAGATGGAGCCACCGTCTCCTTCAGATGGATTTTTATAGGATTTGCTTAAAATAAAATCTAAGCAGGGATTCTGTGCAAATTTTCCCCTTTGGAGGATTGAACTGTGAATCAAATTTTGCCTGATCCACAGATGAAAATCAGTTCGGGGGTTTCTTCTCTGGGTCTCCAGCAAGTATTTGTCCAGCTTAACTGAATTTAGCATAATCCCAGCTCCAATGAGGCCCCAAGCACAGAGCTGGGCAGGGAGCAGGGATGGAGCCTTGCACAGCCCGGGATGGGGCAGCCAGGCTGCCCAGCCCAGAAATCACCAGAGAGACACCAAAACCTCCTCCTCCTCCTCTCCACAGGGATGTACCCAGTCCTGTCAGCCCCACAGGATGGACAGGGAATGCCTACACCAGAGTTTCCCAGCCCACAGCCCCCATCAGCAGCAAGGCCGAGGGGCTCCATGGGGATGGGGCTTTCCATGGTGGCACATTCCCAAGCTGGGGCCAAAGCCAGCACAGGGAAGTTTTCCCAGGAGAAAAGGAGCTGCTGCTGGCATCCTGGAGCGAGGCAGAGAAGAAAAGCCATGTGTCCCCTCTCAGGCATTGCTTCTTCTCCCTCCTCTGCTGCCTGTTCCCAGCCCTGTCCCCCTGGACACAGTCAAGACCACGCACAGCCCGATGTCCACCTTCACCTGGCTGGAGGAGGCTGTGGGAAGGTCCTGGAGGGCTGCCCACACAGGAAGGTGGGTCTGGTCACAGCTCCTCACTTGCCCTGAGCCTCTCCCTGCACTCAGCATCCCCCACACCTGGAGAGCTGTCCCAGCACACCAGCCCAGGCTGGGGGTCCCCTCCACGGGGTCCCCATGGCACGGTGCTCTGGGGGAAGGACGCTCCGAAGGCTGCCTGGCTGCTGGCGAAGGTCTTCAAAGAAATTATAGCCTGCATAAAAATATTCACTCCAGCCAAGGGCCTTAAACCATTCCCCTGAGCATTGAACAGTGACTGAAAGTGTATTACTGTGCACTTAAGGTTACTGCAGTAACCCAAGGTCAGCCAGCGGCGCGGTATATCCAGGAGACTCGCGATGGATTTGCTTCAGTGCCGGACTGGGAAGGCAGAGCCTTCTCCAGGCTCTGGAATTTAACTCAATATTCAATTTAGCCTGGAATCAATTTTGATGGAGTACAATTCCCATTTATAATGCCGGGTTATTGCCAGCACTGGCGTTTGATTAGACACCAGCAGACCCAGGCCAAATGCATCCCTTGTCCCCCCCATTCCCCGGGAGCTGCTGGAGCTCACCCACCCTGTGCTGTACCCGAGCACCTGCAGCCCTTTGAAGGACCAGGCCCCCGGCACAGGGGGCTAAACAAGACCCTCAGGTGCATCCAGCCCTCCCAGGCCTTCCCTCCCTCCTGGAATCTCCTCTCCCACAGCACCGCTCGACGTTTAGAGATGAGAGGGAAGGGCAGAAGAGCTGTAATATTTCCCTCTTAACTTTAAGCTCCCATGAATTTAGAATTCTTTTCTCTGAGGGGCTAATTATATAATTTCAATGTTTACTCAGTGCAGACGGATTTTGTGAGATGGTGCCCCAGGGACACGGGAGCTGGATTTAAACTCTGGGAAGGGAGCTCTGGATGGCTTTATGGCACAGCTCTCATCAAAACCTGCTGCTCTTCGTTTGTTGGGCAGGAGAACCTGCCACTGCTTTTCCCTTGGCTGCCTTTCATTATTGGTCATTGATGCCTCATTTCCTCTGTGCTGCTTCGAAGACAAGCACGGGGCTGGGTGCTCACGGTGCCCCACAGCTCTGCCCTGCAGCCTCCGCGCTGCCCAAACTGCTCTGTTTCTGCACTTCCAAGCCCACAGCTGGCACCAGCCCATGGCTGGAGACCTCGCAGCTGGGGCTGCAGCTGCCCCAGTGAGGGTTTGATGGTGCCAAGAGCCCCCAGCCCTGCTGGGACCCCAGAGCTGGGACCCCGTGGTGTCCCAGAGCAGGAGACCCCTTGTTCCCGATGGGCAGCTCTGCACCCCCTTCCCTTGCTCTGCCCACAGCCAGGCCCCCTGTACCCCTGAGCGAGGCTCCGTTGTGCCCCCCAAGGAGAGCCAGGGGAAGGAGGGACTGGGGCTGGGCACTCCTGGCACAGAGGAGGGCATTTCTGGTGAGCCCAGCTCCAAGCCCAGATGTCCAGGAGCATCCCCTGGGAGCCCCTGCAGAGTGGCCGTGGTGAGGGGGCTCAGCCAGCCATGGGACATGTTCCCCCAGCCCCGATGCCAGCACGCAGGCATCACCCTGCTGCTCCCAGGCCTGCCCAGGGACCACCCCGACAGCCCAGAGCTCCTCCCTGTGCAGGAGAAAAGGAGCAGCTCACCCTCCTGCCTGCCACACAGGGGAGGAGATGTCACCAGACTCCAGCCTTCTTCCCTTTCCCCTTGGGAGCGTGTTCCTCGTAATTACAGGATGGGAGAAGCCATTTTTGCCCCTCGCTATTCACAGCTATTTATATTTAACGCGTTTCGGCTTCCCGGGTCAGAAATGGAAGTTATTCTGTGCCCAGCTCCACCTGAAAGTCACGATTATGCTTAGGAGCCAGATGCCGGCCACAAAAAGGGAAAGATTTTGAACTGCAGCTGATTTAACACAACAAAAAATTACAGTATGGGGAAAACCGCCCCTCTCCCACGGAACCGGGGAGCGGATTATCCATTTACAGAGTTCACCGTTCCCCAGCCGTGAGCTGTCCCTTTAACCACTGCTAAATTGTTTTCTGACAGCCCTCGCTGCAATTTTATCCCCTGACATTTGATTTACATATGATCTTTAAGCACCAGCACTGCTGTAATAGCTCTTTGGTTAATATTCAAATCAGTCCGTGATGTCACATACCTTGATAGGTCATTTCACTGCGGCTCGGCAAAATGCATGTAAAAATAAATGTAGAACTAATGAAATAAACTGATTAAGGGGAGAAATCAATCGCTTTACTGCTGTAGTGAAGATCCAGCAGTTAATTTAGCATGGATCTGCAAGGGTGCACGTTAATAGAACAGGCTCTCGTCTAATTGGTGCCACAGTAAATGAAATACAGTAATATTCCATGATGCATTGGAAGAGTTCACTTCATTTTCTCTGCTCCTTCCCGAGGACTGTTTACAGCACAATGGATTTCGTGGATTTATTTATTTATTTCCCTGGCTCAGGAGGCAGAACCTGGCTGATCCCCGTTAACCCCCCCTCCAATTAGCAAGCCAAACCACCTCCTTACAGGAACTTCTTTAATCGAGACCCGCGGGGCAGGGGAGCAGCTGCGTTTGTTTGTTTAGAGCTTTCAGAAGTTTTCCCCTCTGTGCTGGGAGCTGCTGCCCTGCAGGCAGAGGCACTGGGCTGCACTGGGAGCCCGGCAGCCCCCGGGGGTCTCACTGCCCCTTTGCCCACCTTTATGGCACCGACACTTCCCAGCCCGGCCCGGGACACTGGGGGGGACCCAAAGCTACCGAGGGCAGCGGAGCTGGGGAAGGGTCTGGAGAGTGACTCCTGTGAGGAGCAGCTGGGGGGGCTCAGCCTGGAGAAAAGGAGGCTCAGGGGGGACCTTGTGGCTCTGCACAACTCCCTGACAGGAGGGGGCAGCCAGGGGGGGTCGGGCTCTGCTGCCAGGGAACAGGGAGAAGATGAAAGGAAATTGCATCAAGCTGTGCCAGGGGAGGGTCAGGTTGGACATCAGCAGGAATTTCCTCATGGAAAGGGTGGTCAGGCCTTGGCAGGGGCTGCCCAGGGAGGTTTGGAGTCCTCATCCCTGGAGGTGTCCAAGGGACACCTCAGTGCTCTGGGCTGGGTGATGAGGGGATGATCAGTCAAAGGCTGGGCTCGATCTTGGAGGTTTTTTCCAACCTAAATGATTCTGGGATTCTGTGATCCAACAGTCCCCAAGCAGAGGCCGGGGCCAGCTGGTGACATTCCCTGAGGAGGGGTGTCCCTGCATCCTACAGCTCTCCCAGCACCCCAGCCACGAGGGTGCTGCACCCCGGGGCTGTCCTGTGCCCGGCTCACCCACGGGGATGAGACAGGATAAACCTGGGGAGACTTGGAGCAGTTGTGGTACCTCAGGAAACTCTGGAAGCTGTGGGAATTTCCCATCCATACTCACTGCCCTATTCATTACAGCTGCCGAAAACATGCAAAAAGTCCCATCTGGTCCCACCAGTCCCAAGCCTGAGCTCTGATCTGGAGGAATCACTTGACTGACTAATTACCACACCCTCTTCCTCCTAATTGAAGGTCAACACATTAAGGATGAGTTACCACCTCAAGTGTAGCAGAAAACTATAAATATTTGAGAAATGCCACCTTGGAGCAGCCTGAACTCCCTAATCCGTGCTGAGCAGGGGGGAAAACAGAAGCAACCTGTTCTAGGACTTGGGGTCTCTGCCAGTCCCCACCCTGCCAGCAGAGACCCCTGCCCTCCCTAAAATTATTTATCTGTATTAAAAAAAAAAGGGGCGGAAAAATGATCTATACAAAAGCTTTGCATAAAAAAGTGATCAATGCAAATTCCTCAGAGAAAATTGCACCAACAGATGGAATCAACCCATTCCCAGCAAATGCCTCTGGCTGTGCAGATGGTAATTATAGGATGTATGTAAATATGGGAGCGCCAGGAAGCACAGCAACACGCACTGCTGAGCCTGGGCGTTCCGGGGACGCCTGTCCCGGCCCTTCCTGGGCCTTGGGCAAGGGGAAAACGGGATTTGGAAAGGTTTGGGGCTGTGCTCCCTCTGCCCTGCAACTCCGGCTGCTGACGCCAACCCCGCACCTGGCACTGTGCCCCAGCGCTGGGATGCCCCACTGGCCTGAGGGCCACACCGGGATGGATTCTGGCCATCCCAAAGAAGTGAGTGGGCTCATCCCCGGCTCATTGCAGGCAGGAGAAGCCCCAGGCCCCAGCGCAGCACAGTTTGGGAATGCTGGTGGGATGCAGGTGGCTCTGCCCATCCCAGAGCCCCATTGCCACTGTCCCTCTGCCCGGTACAAGCACTGAGGGCATCTGGGCTCCTCCAGCTCCATCAGCTCTTCCCTGCCACACATCCCCTCCCTCATCCCCCTGTGCCAGTCTCCGCCTCACCAGGCTCCTGTGTGGGAAAGCTTTTTCCCCCCCTCTATTTTTCCAGTGTGGTGTCAAGGACTATTTCCAAGGCTACTGTATTTTTATTTTATGTTGCTGTTGACTCTGTTGGTTTTTTTTTTTCCTCTCTTCTGAGAAAAGTGCTTGCAGAGAGTCTGTGGTAAAATGTTAATTGGAGCCAAGTAATTAGACAAAGATAGTTAGTGATCTCTCCCAAGCAATCAGCTTTTGGTGCTTTGTTTTAGTGCTGTAATAATTACCATCATTCCACAAAGTGCTTCGGCATTTGACAGGAGGGATCCACGTGCAGCTGAACACCTCCCCCAGGACTGATGGAGTGGGGGACACAGCTCCAGAGGACACAGACATCCTCCCCTGTGCCCCCACCCCAGCCCCTGACGCTCGGGGCTCAGCTCCAGGCACCTTTTCCTCCATCCTGTGGCCTCAGGGGCTGTGCCAGCCTCTCCGTGGCTCAGCAGCACACTCCAGATCAGCTCCCTGCCACCCCATCCTGTTCACACTTGCAAAACTAGATCCAGATTTATTGCTGCCTTTAAAACAAATAGACGAACAAAGAAAGCCCACCAAAAAATCCCAAAGAGCCAAGGCCTCTTGCTGTTGCCTCCATCCCTGAGGATGAAGGGCTTCAGGGCCATCAGGGCACCTTGTGGTGCAGGTACATGATGGGCTGTGCCCACCCTATGGGCCCACCAGAGCCCCCAGCCCAGCCCTGCTCCGAGGGCATGATGAGTGTCCTCACCCAGCAGCAGCCTTCTGTCTGGCTTCAGACTTTGCAGTGTTTGAAAAGCTTTTTGAATTTAAACAACACCACAGCCTAAGGGATGTGTTGGTTGGGAATGTCTCAGCCTGGGAGAAGGGAACGGTTCTGTCCCTGTTCCTCTCCAGAATCCACAGGAACCGACTGGAGCACACAGACCCAGCAGGCATCTCCTCCAAGAAGGAATTTTCCCAACAGAGAATCATCAGGAGGTGTCTTCCTGCAAGTGGGAACATGCCTGGAATTGCCTTCACTCTCTGTGCACCGGGGCTCTGGGTGAGGGAAGTGCCCTCAGTGCAGCCTCCTTACGCAAATGGCCCAGCCCATACAGCCACAGGTACGAGATTCCAGCTGGACACGTGCCTGGAAAAGTCTCCGGGGTGGGACACCCTCCCCTCGAAGAGGGGCTCCCTCCCCACCAGCGACACAACGCCCTGGGATCATTCCTGCTGCCAGACCCGCTCCAATCTCAGAGCCAGGGATGCTGGAGGTTATGACTGTAGCCAGCCCAGCCTCCCCCAGCCCTGCCAGACTGTCTGAGCTGCTCCAAACAGGGTCCAGGTTAATGGAGGTAACCCGGCAACACTGGGAAAATAAATGCTTTCCTTAGGATGCAGCGCGGGGAGAACCAGGAAACAGGAGAGGGCTCCTGACACGGCACCCCGGAGAGCAGAGTGAGCCCTCTGCCAGCCCTGGCACCCACCCCAGGAGCACCCAGCCTCTCCAGGACCCCTCCCCAGGGAGATGAGCTCCTGCCCACCCTCAGGGCTGGGAGCAGGTGACCACCCCCACCACGCCCTCCAAACCCCCTACCCAGCACCTCTCTTTAACCCCAGCTCATCAAACACCGTCCTGCAGCCACCCCCGGAGGGACACACGGGACAGCCCCGTGCTGGGAACCTGGGAATGTCACCGCACGGGAGTGTTGTACACGAGGAGCACAAAGGCAGCCGTGCTTGTACATCCCTCCCCTGTGTTTCACACATCAGCTTTCTATCTTTTCATCAGCAACTGCAGACAGATTTTCCCAGCGTGAGAACTGCCATGGAAATTGAAAGACTGTACAGCAAACATTTTTTTCCTTGATGCCCTGTCTAATTGAGCTGCCTTTGATTTTATTAATCTGTTTTTATTAATATCCTGAAGGCAACAGGGGAAAAAAAAAAAGAAAGCCTTTGCTTTCTGAGCTGGCTGGTGCTGCTCGTGTTCTGTCTTGTTAAACAGGGCGGCTCTGTAGTGTCTAGGACAGAGCATCCACCTTTCTGAGGGAGAGGAATGAGCCTCTGAGGCTGGGAGAATTGGGATTGTTCAGCATGGAGAAGTCTTTGGAGTGACCTAATTGCAGCCTTCCAGTGCCTGAAGGGAGCCTGCAAGGAAGGTGGAGGTTTAGGCTGGATATTCAGATGAAATTCTTCCCTGTGAGGGGGGGGAGGCCCTGGCACAGGATGCCCAGAGAAGCTGTGGCTGCCCCATCCCTGGAAGTGCCCAAGGCCAGGTTGGACAGGGCTTGGAGCACCCTGGGACAGTGCAAGGTGTCCCTGCCCATGGCAGGGGTGGAATGGGATGATCTTTAAGATCCTTTCCAACCCAAACTATTCCATGATTCTCTCCTTACGTGATGTGGGGCCAAAAGCCATCAGCTGCCGGGCAGCAGCAGGAGATGCTGGGGAAGGTGCCATGGGTTCCCCCAGGCTCTGGGCTCCCCACGACAGGAGGAACACGAGCAGGACTCGCAGCTGCTGGGCTGGGCTTTACTGGTGAGCTGTGCAGGAACAGCCTGCGCGGGGTTATTGATGTTCACTGCGTGCTCCCCGTAAAACGCGCTGACACGGGATATTGTGTGGTCAATAGGTCTTTAGGGTTTTTCCAGTGGTATTAAATATCATTTTAAACGATGTGCCCGTGTACCTTATTAGTTGCTCCCGTGGCAGAGCACGAGGAGGTGCGTGGGGAGCTCTGGAGGTGGGCACTGGGCGGCCACGGGGCTGGGGAAGGGCAGGAACTGGGAGAAAGATGGGACCTCGCTGGGAACTGCATGTTCGGGGTGGGAAGTACCCGGCATAGAACACACAGGGGCAGTGCCAGCTGCTGGACACCACACTGTGCTCGCAGGGAATGTCACCCAAGTCCCCTCTCCTCCAGCCCCACAGCCCTCGAGCGATGTCTCACCACCCCAGGATGAGAAATCACAGGGCACTGGGGTAACCTCCTACAGCTTCCCTTGCACCTCTTCTCCTTCTCTCCAGTCTCTCCAGCAGAACAAGCCCACTCTGGAGCCATTTCCCACCCAGCAGGACCCCCCCAACGCCCAGCACAGGCCCCTCCTCAGCACGACAGGCAGCAGCACCGGGCTGAAGGCAGCGGGCAGTGCCAGGGGAGCGGGGCACTGCTGCCCGAGAGCTCCCTGCCGTAGGAAGGCAAGAACCTAAATGAGTCACATCCCCTTCGTCCCTCTACCAGGACACTCCTCCAGCACTTTCTTGCAAAGTTTGGGAGGCCGGGAGGAGTGTTTGATTATCTGATTTGAAATACAGCCCTCCGAAGAGCCCTCCCTATTGAAGAACCCATAAAAAGCAGATCTTTCCTAATGTCACTCTTTCCCCGCCGCTCCTCGGAGCCGCTGAGCGCTGCCATTCATCACCCGCGCGACACTTTCATAATGTAGTCCCAGATAATGGCACACCTTCCAACTTTCCAGAATTGGCTGTCAGGGAAATCGAAGGAGACAAGTGTGAGATACGGGAGCAGGACTCCTCGGTGGATACGAGCTGCAGGAACGCAGCCCCCCTCACCCAGCCCAGCCTGCTGAGCCACAGCCACGCGCGGGTCCCAAGGCCAGCCACTCGCAGGGAGGGGACACAGCCACGGGGACCTGTGGGGCACAGAGGGGGCTCTCAGATCAGCCCTGAGCTCCTGGTGATGTCTCACCACCTCCAGAAATCACAGAGCGCTGGAGTCACCAGCGCTGCTGAGGCACTGGAAGAGTTTGCCCGGGGAAGCTGTGGCTGCCCCATCCCTGGAGGTGCCCAAAGCCAGGCTGGATGGGGCTTGGAGCACCCTGGGATAGTGGAAGGAATCCCTGCCCACAGGGGATGGGATGGGGTGAGCTTTAATTCCCTTCCAACCCAAACCACTCTGGAATTCTACAATTCTAACACCCCTGCGAGGCAACACCCCCATGTTCACACCTGCCCCTTCCCTCCCTCACTCCCAGCTCCCTTCCCAGCATTCCCAAGGCAATTCAGCTCTCTCTGATCAATGCTCCAGGTTTTCCTGCCTTTGTTTTAGCCACTGCCTCTCCAGGTGTGCATATGCACTTCCTGACTTGTCAGCTCATCTCGCCTTGGGGCTTTCTAACAGTTTATTCTACCATTTTTTTGGCCTTTTCGAGTAGAACTGAGTGCAGGAGAGATGAGAGACTGCAGACAAATTGGGCACGAAAATCTACATCTCCACATCCGTGTTTTAACGAGCTCCTCAAAGGCTGCTGCGATGAGCCCTGCTCTGTGCCCAGGCACGGGGAGGGGAGGGCAGGGGAACCTGGCCAGCACAAGGCCACTGGTCCCAGCCAGAGCTGGGCAAGTCCACCAGAGGCCAAAACCCCAGCAGAGTTCCCCACTCGCAGGAGGTGCCACAGCCCACAGAGCTGGAGGTTCCAGGGCTGCTTTGCTTAAAAACTATGAATTATAAACCCCCTGCTCCTTGCAGCCACGTGCTGACACCTGGGGCCGCTCCTGGGGCTCACACACCTCAGATGGAAACCCCAGAGAGCACATTTTTCTCTTTAGAGGCTGAAACCGCAACTTCAAGCTTCTTTTTTTCTTTCCTGCCCTTTGCCTCAAAAACTCACAGGTACATTTATGGCAGAGCCAACACCATTAACAACGTGCCTTCAGTGACACTGCTCAGAGATACAGACTCCAAGAGCTTCAGACAATAACCTTTTGTCTTATCAAATTCTCGAAAGAAGCCTTAAAACCAGTTAAATACTCCAAGTTTTAGCTAGAAAAGGCCCCGAGGCTCAGCACTCACCTGCAAACACTGCTATCTTCTTCGCCTGTTAAAAATCACTTCTCTGCCGTGAACACCTCGCAGCTCCCAGCAGCAGTCCTTGGGCATCACCTCCAAACAAGCCAGGCCCCCCTTCCAGAGCTGTGTTTCCCCCTCTGCTGCCGATGCCTGATTCCCTCCTGCTGCTGCTCCTTGGGCTGAAGGAACTGCCTTCAGCTGGTGTTTGAAGTGAGGGGATGATGATGGTGATGATGGTGATGATGATGATGATGATGCTGATGATGGGGAGGAGAAGCGGCACAAGTGAGATGGTGCCACACTTGAGGGCTGTCACTGGCTCCCGGGCATGTGCCCTGCGTGGTGGTGGTGGTGGTGGTGGTGCCAGGCTTGCACATTTTGGGCTGGTTTGCACCTCCCAGGGCTCAGCACGCATGGAAGGGAAGAGAAAGTGAGTGCTGCCAGCTGGGTGCCTTATCTTTGTCTTTAAATTAATATGATTTTGTCAGGTTTATGAAAAATAAGATAGCATGTTATTTTTCATAAGCCTGACTGATATCTCCATTTCCCATGGTTCAGCTCAGGCCATAAACATGACCCTGCTTGAGTGATTTCACCTTCCCCATTGAGCAGGGAGCCTCGGCGGCACTCAGACCAAGGTCCTGACTGATTATCGACAAATTAAAAATATAAGCTATTGACCAGACACTGAGATAGAGTCCCTGAGCCGGTGCCCGGAATCTCAATGAGGGTATTGAAGTGGTGCCGATCGATGCGGCAGTCACAGCCCCGCTGGCCGCATGCATAATGTGGGGAGGGGGGGTGTGGGGGCTTAAGTAAATAGTTGTTCGAATTAACGAGGGTGCTGGGAGGCGCAGCCAGGCACGCAGGAAAGGCGGCGGGCACCCAGCAGCACCTTCACCTGTGGGGTGAGAGGCTGCAGGAGGGGTGGGCACGGGGGATGTGGGTGAGGGCCCTCCCCCAAGCTATCGCTGAGAGGTTGCCTGTACCCTCCACGTGGCACCTGGGGGCATTTCTTGCCATCCATCGCCAACCAGCAGCGGGCAGGGCTTTGCGGCACCATCAGATGGGCGCTGGTGGTCTCAAATTCCGTGAGCACTTGTTGGCTCAGGCACGGCTGGACCCCGTGGGGAGCTCGTCGCAGCTTCCCTGTGTCTCCCCTGCACCCTCTGCTCCCCATCCAGTTCAGGCATCCTTTGTTTGCTGCTGAAGTGACATTCTGGCTGTCCTGCTAAAGCGTGGGGACGTTTATACTGCTTTAATCGATATCAGTTATCTTTTGTCCCAAGTCAACAAACCCCATTTTTTTAATTCCACACCCACTGGTTCGGTGACATGGGGTGCCTTATTCTGATGGTGGCACCCACATTCCCCGATGGTGGCACCTCCAGAAAACCTCGCACTGGCCTCGTCCTCTCCCGCTCTGCCTCCTCCATCTCCAAAGTCCCCTTTTCTTCCTCCATCGCCGGGATACTGGGATCCGGGAGCCAGAAGAGCGGAGCGGAGCGCCCGCCCGAGCCCGGCTCCGCTGTGCTTCAAGAGTTAAACTGTGCTCGGCAGCAGCAGCAGCGTTTCCTGGCAGCACCGGCGGCGGCTCCGCGCTGCGAGGCCCCGAGCGCGGCCTCTGGGGACGGCGCCGATCACATCGCTGCCTGCATGTTTGAAAACACCGATGTCAGCGAGGCGGCTGCCGGCAGCTCGCTGGCTTTCCTGGCACTGCTGATGGACAGGGTCAGATCCCAGCAGCTGTTGGGAAGGAAGAGGCGTACTCAGCAGCTGTGTGGAGTGATAGAAACCGCCCGTGATGGTGCCAGCCGCGATACCGGGCGGCTCCATCCCGGTCCTGCTTTCGGGAGAGATGCTCTGCCGGCTCAGCATCTCCCAGCCCCGGTTTTGGGAGAGATGCTCTGCCGGCTCAGCATCTCCCAGGCCTGGTTTTGGGAGAGATGCTCTGCCAGCTCAGCATCTCCCAGCCCCAGTGTGGGGGAAGCAGTGCCAGCTGCCAAGGCTGGGCACGGGCAGCGGGACATGGGGTGGCACCGCTGTGCTGTAGCTCTGGGCAGACCCACCAAGGGGTTTTGTGGCTGATTTGGGCTGGATTTGGCAGTGCCTATTCCAGTGCTGCCTCTCTTGATGCCTCTTGGTGTGTCCGAAGCCCCGGGGATGCAGGAACCGTCGAGCTCCCTGGAGCCTGAGTGCAGCCTCCAGCCCCTCTCCGAGGAGCGAACACGTGCGAGGGGTGACCTTTGTTTTCTCAAAACCTGAGGTCCTGGCGTCCTGTGAATCTCAGCCTGCACTGGTTTTATGGGAGTGGGTTTCCAGCCCTCTTACTGCACAGAAATGTGGGGAAATGTCCAGGGGAAAAAAAAATCCAAATAAAAGCAAAAAATTAAAAGCCAAACTGCTGTTGATTTTTAATATCATTGTCTTTGAGGCAGGGCTGTGATAGCTGAGCTGCCTCCGGGTGATTTAACACTCGGGGCTGGCGCTGGACTAACATGGGAGGTGAGGACACAAACCAGGAGAGTGCAGACACCTGCACATCGTGTTGTGCTCAGGGTTCCCGTTTGAGGCGCGGGCTCCTCTCGCAGCCCAGCGCGGCTCGCTCCGCTCGTGGCTCCCTCGGAGTGCACGAGTGCACGCAGTAATGATGTGGAATTATGCAGCAGGCAGCTAATCACAGCAGCACCGCTCGGGGGCGGGGGCACGGCTGGAGCAGCCCCCCCCGTTTTATGGAGCGCCGGGCTGCAGTTCCAGCGCTGGGGGAAGCTTTGAGCAGGGAGCAGCTACTAACAGATTCATTTAACTTGCTCCAGAGCAACTATAAAAAATCAATTTAGTTCACCAGGCGGCTTGAACTGATGCCAGTGGCAGGGAGCACCTCCCAGCTGAGAGCTCTCCAGCTCTGAAGCACCGCCGGGATATTGCCGGGGCTGATTCAGCAGCAGGTGATGATACAGAGTCTGGCTTCAGGTCGCTGGGAAGGCAAAGGCTGTCGGCTGCCACAGGGTCTGGACACAGAATCCCAGAATCCCAGGGTCATTAAAGTGGGAAAAGATCTCCAAGACCATCGAGTCCAACCTGTGACCAACCCCCTCCTCGTCACTCAGCCCAGAGCTCGGAGTGCCACATCCAGGCATTCCCTGGACACCTCCAGGGATGGGGACTCCGAGGGACATGGGGAACCTGGGCTTTAGAACCGGACAAACATCCCCAGAGAGAGGTTTGTGCTGGGTGCGGTGGTGCCAGCGCCCACCACTGTCAGGCAGGTCCCTGTCCCTGTCCCTGTCCCTGTCCCTGTCCCTGTCCCTGTCCCTGCCAGCCCCCGCAGCGAGAGTGCTCGCAGTGACCTTTCAGTGCAGGTGGCCCGTGCTCTATGGGAATGTCAGCCCAACCTTTGCTGCTCTCCCTTCATGATGAAGATCTTCTCTTTAGCCACGTATTTCCAGAACCCTGAGGAAACCTCGGGAGTTATTCTCAGCCTGGAAATGGAACCGCTGGCAGAGCAATCCCTGCCCTCCCACCTGCCCCGGTCCCGTGCCGCCGTGTCCCCGCTGTGCTACGCAGCCAATGCCCGGCCCCTGCCGGGTGCGGCAGCTCGGTGGCACTCAGAGTCCGCCCAGGCTCGTGTGCCCTGACATTCCTGTGTGCGGGATCCGACATCGGGATTGCCGAGCCCTCCACTCCGGTGCTGATGCAAAGCTCTGGCGCTGCACCATGAAATATTCATCGTGCCCCGTCCTGCTCTCCTGCTGCTCCGGCTGCGGCTGGCGCTGGCCCCGGTGCCGCGGCAGCAGCCGGAGTTGAGCGCTTGGAGCCCTCCCGGCAAACGCAGGGAATCACCCGTCCGTATTCCTTCCTCCGGCCGCAGGGTTCATTAGGAGAGCTTCCAGGGCGGGTTTTGGTCCTGGCGGGCTGGCCCGGCCAGCACTTGCCTGAAGGAACCACTTAAAATCCTCATTAAATCCTCTTCAGAGAGCAGCCAGAGGAAGGGGCAGCGATGCCAAGAGAGGGCACTGGGAGGATTTGCTTGGCACTTGTCAGCAGAGGGAGGGAAGGGAGCTGTTTGAATCGAGGATTAGCAGAAGCCCACCTGGCCAGGGGGGTCATTTCAGCCCTGCATCCTCAAGGAAGTTCTCCACAGCAGCAGCTGGTCCTTGCTCTGCCCTCAGGAGGATCAGGGGGAGCTGTCAGACCCTGCCCTCGGTGTCTGCATTTCTCTGGGTCTTTCACTGCCGAGCAGGACCCTGTGGGTGCTGTCTCTCCGCACAGGTTGCCATGTCCCCATGTTGGGAATCAGGGCTGGGATGTTCAGCACCAGGAATCCCGGGCTCAGCGTCACTGAGAGCTGCTAGGGAAGGGCAACATGGAGCAAAAACCTCCATTAGAACTGCTTCATCACATGGAGGGGAAAACTGCATCTGGGGCAGGGAAGGGGCTGCAGGAGGGAAGGCGAATCCCTCCAGGCATTTCACCGTGGGCCAGCAATGGGGTGATGGAGCTTCCTCACGCTGCAGAGCCTGAGCGAGCCCCTGGGACAGCACACCTGGGCACGGCGAGATGATCCCACCTCCTCATGCTACATCTCCGAGGCAAAAAATAGCGAGGGATGAGGAAAGGAGGTTTTTCAGGAATGCATTAAGCTGAGAGGGTGAGAAAAAGAGTGGGCGAGGGGCTCCTGTGAAACTCGAACGCTGCCTTTCGTGCACTTTCTAAATGTAGCTGCTCCTTCCCAATCCGAGTGACGCTTCTGTCTCCTGCATGGGTGGCAGCAACGGGGAGGCTCTGCAGGAGGGGAGACAGAGCCAACCCCTGGCCCCGTCCCCATCCCCATCCCCATCCCCATCCCTGTCCCTCCCCGGGGAAAGAGGACAGTGCTTGCCCACCCCACACCCAATGTGTGTCACAGCAAGTGGCACAGGGCAAGCCCCCAGTGCTTGCCCCAGGTGGGAGCCACACCAAGTCCCTCTGCAGAGGTGCTGGTGGCACCGTGCAGCACAGCCGTAGCCTTGCATCCAAACAGGCTCAGCGTGACCATGACACCCAAAGTGTCACCTCCAGCCAGGCCATGGGTGTCTCTGCTATGTTCTCTGTGCAGCTGAGAGCATAGAGACACCTCCCGAGCCTGCAAGAGGGGGTGTGAGACCACAGTAGCCATGGCATTCAGCATCCCCACCTGGGAACACCCACGGGGGCTGTGGGACTCGTTGTCCCTGCCTGGGAACACCCACGGGGGCTGTGGGACTCGTTGTCCCTGCCTGGGAACACCCACGGGGGCTGTGCTGACAGCAGCTCCTCCGGGGCAGGGCCAGCAGAGCCTGCAGGCAGAGGACAGCCAGCAGAAGGAATCAGAAGGAAACTCGAGCAGCGTTTTGTATTCCCAGCAGCCCTGTTCTATTCAACTCTACTTTTAAATGTGTTCCTTAAGTTTCTTTTCTCCTCCCGAAAATTTTCCTACAGTGAAAAATAATGCAGAGCGCAGGCTGGAGTGAGCAAGCGCCTTCCATCTCAATGACACCCTTAATGTGCCTGTGAATGGAAAGGCTCTTGCTCATTCTGCTCCCGTCCCTTGCCTCTGGCTGCTCGGGATGGAGCACGGCAATCATTAAACCCGACTGATCCGGACGCAGGGGCCGGGGCAGCGCAGCCGGGCAGGGACTTTGGTGACCACGTCCTACAGGCCGGGGTCCTCCAGCGGGGAGAGGCAGCTCCCACAGTCCTGAGGGGTGTGTGGGGACAGACCCAGCACAGGACACCCCCAGTGACCCCCCCTCAGCTCCTCCCAGCTTGGGGTCAGCATCGGGGATGCTCTGGGGATGCTGCTGTGCCCAAGCACAGGGACAGAGACCGAGCCAAGGTGATAACCTGCACTACCTGGCTAGGGTCTCCTTCTCCCACCCCAGCCTTGTATCCCCTCTCCTGCCCCTTCTCTGCTCTCCATGAAGGATGGAGGGAAGGTCCAGAGGGTTTGGCCACAGCCTTGTCCTGGTCTGGAGGCCTGGAAGCGCCAGGGAAGGGCTGGGGTTTCCCTCCGGGTACTCCCTCCACAGGGATCTGGGGTTTTCTTTCTTTCTTCTGGGACTCTTGGCCAGGCAACCCAGGCCGTTTGGGGATTCCATGATTCCATGAGTTGCCCGATTCCTGCAGCAGCTCTTCCAGAGGATCCTGTGGTAAATCTGAGCCAACGTCAGCTTGCAGCACCCTCGGGACAAAGATCCAGGTGAGAAAAGCTGGTGTTCCCCACACTCACCGTTGGGTTAATTAAGGCAGCACTGCCCCGAGCCTCGGCAGAGCTGTGTTATAAACAACTCGAGGACACGAGTGTCACTGTGGGTTACTTTCACACAGCCGATGTGCTGGCCCAGGCTGCCACTGGCAGGGCCACTCTGCTGCTAATTAGTTTAGTTCTCAGCTCTTGTGCCTTTTTTTTTTTCTTCTGTTTACATAATTAATTCTGTGAATTTTGTATTCTCACTTAAACCTACTCTTTTTTTTATAGAGCAATCACTACTAAAAGATGAATTTTTTATAAGTTTGCCTTTGTTACTTTAAATTTTTTATAAACTTCTTACCCTTAAGGAATAATTCTTATAGCTGGCAATAAAGTATGTTAATTCCGTTTGAAAGGGGAAATGTAAGTTTGTATTTTATTAAAAACACACACACAGAGTGCCCAACTCTCTGCTCATGTGGGATGTTTGGGGCATTGAGGGCTGTCCCAGGACCTCCAAGGGGAGGGCAGGGGGCTGTGGGGAGCACTGTAAGTGCATCCCAAGTCCGCATCCCGCTCCCACTGCCCTGCCCACCCCGGAGCTGCGGCTCTCTGAGCTGCCAGCCCAGCTCTGGCCGGGCTCAGGGTCCCTCGTGGCACTGGCAGGGGCTGTGCTGAGCTCACTGGCAGGGGCTGTGCTGAGCTCACAGCCAGGGCAGGAAGCAGCTCATGAGCTCCTGTCTCCATCACTGGAGCCTCAGCCGGCTGCGAGCTGCGCCGAAGGCCCTGTGAAAATCCTGTGTTTTCATGGCATGAACAGCAACTCGGATTTGTCTCAGCTCAGCGGTTCGGCTGCCTGGGGCCAGCCGTGGGTGTCCCGCGCTCCCCGACAGGGTGGTGCAGGGTGGCAGCACAGGGGTGTCCCCAGCAGCTGTGACAGTGATGGCCAGGGCTCCCTGCCACCCGCTGCGGGTCACCTCTGCTCCCACAGCCCCCTCTGAGCAGAGACACGTGGGCAAAGGTGCTGCTGGCAGTGCCAGGTGGCTCCGTGCCGCAGGCCAGAGCGCGTGCCCTTCCCCTTTGCCACACAAATCCATCTCTTGGAAATCAGGCCCCGTTTTCACTCGGGTTTTTATTCCTCGGGATGGTCACATCAGTGCAGAACGTCTGCGGAATTACTGAACTACGCAGAGCACGGATCCCGTGCGACCCGAGGGGCTGCGGCTCCGGCAGCGCTGGGGTGTTGCTGCCTGAGAAAGCACGAGCTACTGAAGGAGATAAAGAATGTTTTCCCCTTCGGACAAGTAACCAGCAGCGCCCTGACATGTCCTCGGGTGAAGGCTGCTTGTCTGATACGATCAAATGCACGAGCAAGCGGAGGGCAATCGGCAGGGACAAAGGCACGGACGTTCCCCCTCGGAAAGCACCCGAGCGCAGCGGTGTGAACAGGCAGCTGGACACAGACCCTCGGCTGGCCACCGCTCTGTCCATGGAGCACGGCCACGGTGGCCCCGGCAGGGGATGTGCGCTCTGTTCTCCACACCGCAGTGCCCCGGGACACCAGGGGACCCCGATGGTTTGGGGACGGGCAGGGTGAGTGTGAGCTCGGCACGGGCTGGGTGAGAGCCCCGCCCCAAGGGCTGTGCTGCCGCTCCCCGGCGCTTCCGAGGAAGATGATAATCGGCTGTGAGCGTCTCGCTGGGCTGGAGCCATGGACAGCGGGGCCTTCCTGACAGCCAGAGCGTGCCTGGCTTTGGGGCACCCCAGCTCCCAGAGCAAACACGGCTGCAGCGAGCTGGTGGGTGCAAAGGGGCCGGCTGGGATCAGCCCGCGGCCCTTCCTCACTCCTTTGCACCCCATTCTCTGCACATCGAATGGTTTTCAATTTTTTTTTTTGGCACCCTGCTTTCCCTGCTTGCATTCCACCGTTTGCTTTCAAAGAGGGATAGTGGCAATTAATGTTTGCAGAGTTGAGGGGAAAAGCACCCCCTGCTTCCACCTACGCTCTGTTCTCACCCCGAGCAGGGGCCAGCAGGATTGCCCTGCCTTCTCCAGGTCACTGTAGAGGGGTTATTCCTCTGCCTTGATCTGGTTCCATCCCACACCACGATCCTTAGGCTGGACAAGAAAAGAGCTCTTTGCCCTTCTCCGAGCCTCTCTGCACCAGCAAAATCCTTGCCAGGGATGTGACCTACCTGGGGCAGCATCCCCTGGCCCACCTGGCTCCCACCTCCCTGGCCTGCTCCAGGTCCTGCCCAGATCACCCCTCAGGAGCCACCAAATCCCAGGGGATGCAGCAGCAGGCAGTGCTCAGCTCCCACACAGCCTCACCCTATGGCAGGACCAGGCTTTTTCACCTGGTCTTCTCCAAGAGCCTTCTCCAACCAAACCGTGCCACAGCTCACACGCTCCTGGTGAATGGTTCAGGACAGAAAATGCTCGTGTCAGCCATCTGTCGAAGATGATCTATGACTGCTCAGCCTCACCCAGGCTCCTCAGGAGCAGATCAATGGGCTACTGGGGCTCCAGACTAATAAATAATAACAATGATAAAAATAAAATATAACTGGTAGTAATGTGGTGTGTTTGTTCACAGGACACATTCCTCACGCTCAATAGAGGCTTTGCTCTCCAGCTTAATTAAAAGTGACACAAAAAGCCTCTTCTTTCACATTTGACTCGAAGCTGGCTGCTTTCTCTTCTGGACAGAGGCCATGGTGTGGTGGTGGCGTGGCTGGTGACATGCACTGGGGGCATGGCTGCCCTCAGGTGCCACCGTGAGCCCACCCAGATGGGGGTGAATTGGGAGAATATCCAGAACTGTGCACACAAAGCACCAAGACCCTGCAGCTGTAACTCACCCTGATGATTCCTCTGTGGGCATGAGCATTAATGACCCAGGGATCAACACCGAGCACCAGGGTTTGCTCAGATCTGTCCCACACTGCTCATTAACACCCTGCAAACTGTGACGAGCTCCTTCCTGGCTGTTTAGGAACCCTGTGTACCTAAAGGGGTGCGAGCAAGAAGCCCCCGAATTTGTCTGCAGCCTGACACTTTCCTGGAAGGAGAGGGATAAAGAGCTGGGAACTGCTCAGTTGAACACCGTGGAGCCAGGAATATCCCTGCTCGAGGGTATCTGAGAGCCCTGGACCTACCAGCTCCTGTTGTTCCCTCCCCTGGAACCAGATGGATCCAGCGAGGCTCCCTCAGCCAGAGCATTGTGAAAGTCAATGCCTGTCCCAGGTAAAATGTATCCGAATCCCAGAATCATGGGACCCTTTTGTTTGGAAAAGCCCTCTAAGATCATCGAGTCCATCCCAGAGCACTGCCACGAACACTAAACCATGTCCCCACGTGCCACATCCACACACATGGATTTCAAATCACCCCTGGGCAGCCTGCGCCAGGGCTGGAAAATATTTCCAATGGAAAACTTTTTCCCAATATCCAGTCTGAACTTCTAAATCTCAATCCCGCTGCTCCCTCCTACTGCAAGATACCTGCAGCACACACTGGGGGCTACCTGACCTGTCCGAAATTGTGGCAGAGACGGGGAAGCTCTGCACACCCGACCTGTGCCCAGCCGCTGCCGCCGTTGGAATCCGCGGGAGCAGCCCAATCGAAGCAGGAGCTTCAAACACCGCTGGAAATCAGGAACGGGCTCATTTGAATCTTTCCCGCTTTGATGGCTTCAGTTCTGCGTTAGCACGAGACGTTTTTAGCATCTCATCTGTGGCTTTCTGTTTCGCCTTTAATCAGACGAGGCGGGATAAACAGGAGGGCATCGCACGGCTCCCTCCTGCTGCGCCTCTGCAGCTCGACGCTCGCACACGCCAAGCTCCAATCGTTTGTTACACAGTGTCTAATATTTCCTACAGCAAACAGGGTTTTGTTATCAGTTAATGTATTGATAAAAGAGCGGGAGTTAGTCGACTGAATACGTAATAAATACAGAAATATACTTGAACTATCGATTGCTGCAGTTGCTTACGCGCACTATTGATATCCCGGGTGCAGATTCGCCCTCAGATTGTTGAGTCATGAAACGCCCATCATCGTCTTTAATAATAAAGGGCGACTATTTTTGAGCGCTTCACGAGAAAAAAAAAATCCATTTGCTAAATGGGCTCGTGCGTATTGCCGGGGCTGCTCATGTGGAAAGTGTGAGAGAGGAGGAAAGGGAAAGGTGCCAGCTCTCCACGTGCCTGAGGAAACGCACGCTCCACTGGGAAACCCACATTATCTGCCAGATCAGAGCCACAGCAAAGCGTTAATGAAAGCCCTTTGGATGCCAAAGTGGCAAAGGCCACGTCTCCAAAGTTTGGATTTGCGGGTATGAAGGTTGTCTGAACAGACTGGTGCCCCTCAGCACTGGACCACAGCGGCTCCCAGCAGCGCTGGAACGTGGGTTGGCCACAGGTGGGAATTTCACTTGCAACGTTCTCAGTGATCCTGAAATTCAGGGAGGGAAAACAAGTGGGGACCCACGCCTGGCTGCAGGAAGAGCAGCACCATCCCAGCTCTGGACGATGCCTGCAGGGACTGCCCTGATCTCTGGCTGTTTCTCCCCAGGCTGGCAATCGGCAGGGGATCACCACTTCCAATGGAAGGTTTGCCTCCAGGTTTTTCCCAGGGTGTCTTTCCAGCTACCAAACACACGGGAATACTCGGGATCTCAGCTGGACTGTGCATTTGTGGGGAATTAAGCAGCTCTGGGAGCGGCTGGAGGTGCACACAGGGGTCCATCGAGCTCATTCCACCCTGAGCCATCTCCAGCCAGCGCAGAGCTGGGGAGAAGCCACGCCTTTGGAAAAGTCTTGTGCAAGCCTTGTGTAAGTGAGGGGGCTGGAATGAGATGATCTTCAAGGTCCCTTCCAACCTGAACTGTTCTAGGATTCTCTAGCTTTAAGTCCCTCTACTCCTACCAGCAAACCTTGGTCATTCTCTTGTACCTGCGCAAAGGGAGGTTAAAGGGTCTGAGGAGCCTTCGTGATTTCCCCGTGGTGCTGCAGCCAGTGGAGGATCGTTTCCAAGTCTCGTTATCTTCCTCTGCGAATTCCTGGACATCCCAACACACGTGGGGGTGGGAATTCCAGCGCAGTCCCCCCCGTTTGGCAGGGCTGGGTGTCAGCTGGCTGCCGTCCCTGCCCGCGTTCGCCGCCCGCGTTTGCGGCAAATGTAAATTCCTATTTAAATCACTTCTTTGACATTTCAGATCGGTAGCAGCACTTTGCAATTACCAGGGGATAAGAGTGCACACACGACAGGGAGCTTAGGTGACCTGCAGCAACCTGTTAAGTGCATTTACTTATTTGCAGAAAAGAGAGAGGCAGAGTAATGAACTGAAAAGCTCTGACGAGGAAAACTCATTGTCTCGCCGTGACTTCCAGATTAAACCCAGCCCCAGCCGTGCTGGGCACGGCTCCCCGTGACCCTCCCCGTTCCCAAAGCACTCTGCTCATCACTCCCCTCCCCATCCATTGATCCCGAGGTGCCGGGTGGGTGGGAAGCAATGGATGCAATTCCTTTCCCAGTCGTGCAGATCCCGAGGCAGTGCTGCCGGAGACCCCCTCGCCAGGCAGGGCTGTCCCCGTCCCCAGGGCAGTGCTGCCGGAGCGGCGCTGGCTCCGGGGCTGATTCCTAAGGTTACATCCCATGAAAGGTAGCTCTGAGTGGAAAGAGGAGCCCGGCTCTTGAAACCCTATATCCCCCCACGTTCGGTGCACAGCTGCCCTTGTGTCTTTATTAACAGCCTCTCTCTGTGCTCCCGTTCTAATGTTTCCTTTGCCTCCCCACCCTAACCCCGCGCTCTCTCTCCCCCCTCGGAGCCCGTGCTCAATTAATGCCTAATCTCCATGACTCTCAGCCGGGAGGCGGATCAGTTACTGCCACCAAGAATGACTCCATTTACGGGGCTCTTTCAGCGGGCGCAACGTGATCCCGAGCCCATGACTTTCCCAGTCCATTCACAAAGTCCTTCAGACACCCCCCTCATTAAAGGGTCCCTCCTTGTCTCCTTCGGCCCCACCTTGCTGAGCACCGCAGAGGAGATGCTTGCACTCCGTGGGATTTCTCCCGCACAAAGGCAGCTCCAGGGAGCACATCCCTCCTCTGCCAGCTGTGGTGCTCTGTTCAGAAGATGGCAGCAGTCTGGAGGGGGGTGGCGAACCCCAAAACTCAGGGACCTTCTGGCCCAGCCTGGGCTGGCCCACTGAACCCCAAATGAGCTGCAAGGAGCAGCTCAGAAAAGTGGCGGCAGCTCAAATGTGCTTGGCAAAAATGGGAGGGAATGAAAGAGTCCCAAGTGCAGCCACAGCAGGGAAAGTTGAAGGGGGAACGTGGTGGTCCCACAGTGTAATAAAGGAAAAGCCAACCAGAGAGAAGGCAGATGGGATTTCCCCATCCCTGCTGTCAGGGGAGGCTGGGTGGAGGTGAGGCCACCACAGGAGATTGAGCTGGTCTGAAAGAGGGAAGAAGGATGGTCCTGAACCCACCAGCTCCCTCCCAGCTTGAAAGGATCCAAGGACAGTGACAGGGAAGATGGGATGGACAAAGGGACGCTGGGATCCCTGTGCCAGTTGAGCCTGGCAGGGCCAAAGGAATCCTGTCACGGGAAGCAGTGCCCAAAACTGGTCTCCCCTGCATTTTAGACAAGTCTGTGATGCAGTAGCCAAAACTTGTTACAAAAGTGTTGACTCAAATTATTGATTTATTGGTCATAACCTGTTGAGGGTTTATTGGTGATAAACCACCTGAGAGCAGGTGGGACTGAAGGATTGGGGTTGGCTGTGCTGTGCCAGCCTGGAGAGACGTGATGGGCACAACCCTTGCTCGTGCATCCTCACCACTTCTAGCTTTAATTTAGCTTAAATGTTAATTGTCCAAGCCACTGAATTTACATCTCTCTGGCCGTCTATATCTGGCAGCTTGTTTGCATGGCTGAAAACTCTTCTGACCTTTTACATCAAACAGATTTTACATCCTGGGAAATCAGAGGACAAATTATGTCCATCCAAAATGTTTTCACCCCATAAAAGCAATGAGGCTCTGGGCTGGGAAAGGAGCAGAATTAATTCCAGGTAAATATTAGCGCTGGGTAAATGGTAAAAAAGTGCAGAGAGTGCTTTTTCAGGTTCGAAATATACCTTTGATTTGGCTGGATTGTTTAGCAAACCTCACGTATCGATTTGCAGGTTTAGAGGCTACTAAGAAAAATTCTCTGCCCAAGGATCTGAAACCAGTCAGAGCTTCTGGAACAACATGGTAAGAGCAGAGTGGAAGAATCAGAGAAACACAGAATCATGGAATGGTCTGTGTTGGAAGGGAGCTTAAAAGCTTGTTCCACCCCCTGCCATGGGCTGCCCACCTTCCTGAGTCAGTTATGAAATTATCTTCGCATTTGGGGGCAAAAAAAATTAAATATTTAATTGTGGTAGTGGCCATCATTTGATTGAAATGTTTCTCCGAGCAAAAATTCCTCGCTAAATGACACCAAAGGCTTTTGAGAATGATGAACTTATCTGAGAGCGTTGCTTTCTGTGCCACTGAACGTCCTCACAGGAAAAAAGGCTAAATTTAGCAAATATTAAAAAAAACCCCCACCCAACACAAAATAAAAAATCCCTTTCCTCAGCTGTAATAAATACAGCGGGCAGTTAAGAGAAGCAAGAGGCTGTGAGGGGCATTGTGGTTTGATACGTGGCAGAAAAGGCAGAAAGAGAATGAGGCGTTTTCACACATCAAAAACCCCTTGATCCCGGTGTGTTGCACACGCCCTGCTCATTCCTGGGCTATCCACGGGCAGAGATTTATTGCCACACACAGCTCCCCGCTCTGCACAGGATCAGAGCCACCATCCTGGGAATCTCTGGGTGTCCTCTTTGCCCGAGGAGCATCCTGGTGTCATTTACCCCACACATGGATGCAATTCCTTCCTGAGGTCAGGCTGTTCCTTGCTATCTTTCCTGTGTGTGCCAGTGGAAGATGCTCCTCTAATCCCTTGAAATTTTGTCTAAATGTCTCCTCTCCAAGGCAGTGCCTTGTCCATCTGGGCGCCGCTCACAGCCGTGGGAAGCCCCAGCCTTTTCCCTCTGCCGTCTTTCTGAGCTGGTTTTTCATTTCTCACAACCTCCTTTCAGCCCTGAACACTGGTTTTGTGCCTGCCCAGTCTGCTCCTCCGAGGAGATAATCCCATGACTTGGTTTTCAAGTACATTTAGTGTCTAGACAGGGCACCGGGTCCTTTGTGCTTCCCCCCCTGTCCCCTTGTTGATTCAACGGCCCTCTGGGCACGAGGCACTTCCTAAATTCCACAATCGCCGGCTCCAGTGCCATCAGCGTCCCAGACCCTCTGTTCTTCTGCCAGACTTTCTTCTCACTCTACTCATAAATGGGGAAAAAAAAATCTCTGGTGGGGTATGGCAACTGCAAAGGAGGAGGGAAAAAGGAACACAGGGAGCAGCCACACAGGTGGGAGCACCCAGCCCTGGGGGGGTGCCCAGCAGCCCCTCTCACCCTCTGCAGCATCTCCAGGAGGAGCAAAGCTCTGTCCCTGTCTCAGGCATTCCTGGTCCCGGTGCAGGGATCCAGCAGGCATCCCCGTGAGATCCAGCACGCGTTCCCGCTCTCCATCCATACATCAGGACGAGCCAATTAAGTCATTTACCGTGAGGACCTGGAGATGGCAGCAACATATAATCACAAACATAAGCAGTTTGTACACGGTAATTATATATTCTATTTTATTTTATCAGTGCAATACAGACAGAAGATTATTTTATGCTTGATATCATTCTAATTTTTGATCCATTTTCCCCCCAACTTAAAAAGGATTAAGATTTGGCTTCTGGTAATAACTTTGGGAATGCCAGCTCCGTAAGTATTGTGCAGCATTGTATTAAACTGATTATTAGGTACTTTTGCTTATTGTTAACTCTGCTCCTCTTCTCTGGGCCAACATCTGAGACACAGGAAAGCAGATGGTTTGAATGGTCAAGCCGAAAGGCCAGAATATTTTTAAAGTCTGTTTTAAAATAAAACATGCTCTTGCTTTAAACTCCATCTGATAAAACAGAGCGGAGTAGATCGGCAAGGAGAGAGGAAACGCCGTGCCTGGCTTTGATCATTTTCAAAAGGAATTGTCACGTGTGATTTTCCAGAAGATGAAGGCACCAGGTGAAACTATTTCATATCCCGAGACCTTTCCTCTGCTGAAGCAACATCTGCTTCTTATTTTCTGCAGGTCTGGAGGGCAGCCTGACCCCCCCCTCCCCAGTGCCATCAGTCCTGCCATGGGTGTCAGTGGTCCAGCTGAGGGTGGAAAGGAGGGTGGAGGGGAGGTGGAGAGGAGTTCACCCCCATCTGATGAGGGGTGGGCAGGCAGGGGGTCCCTGCCAGCTCCTGGTGATGCAGAAACCAGTCCCTGGTAGGTTTGCAGAAGGAGACCCTGGTGTGAAAAATCCCAGGAGAGCAAGGCAGGGTAGGGGAATTTTAACCCTTGGGAATGGGTGAAATCCAACTTGTTCCAGCCCCTGTTCCTCCACAGAGACTCCAGGGAAGGCACTGGGGGGTTGCCCTGGGGTGCAGAGGGACTCTGGAACTGGAGGCAGAGCAGCTCAGGCAGGAGGCTGCCAAGAGTGTTTCACTCTCCTGCTCCTCAAAAGCCCTCTCCTCTCTCCTGATTTTTTTCCTTTCTTCACAGCATCCATCCCTGCACACACCCAGTGACTCACCGGCTTCCCAGCACACAGCAGCACCCATAGAAATGGGTGAGAGGGCTGGAAATGGGAAGCAACTCCTTCGTGGGAAGAGGGAAGAGCCCCCCACACCATTCCCCATGGGGCAGCCCATGGTCACATCCCCTCCCTGCCCCGTGGGATGTGTAGAGCCGGGGTGACACATTCCCACCCCTCTGGCAGTGAGGGAGAGGGTGGGATGCTGCCTACAGATGTGGGGGGCCACTGTCACCCCACACATCCAAGGGTGGCAGGTCCCTTCTTCCCTGTGTCCATGACCCGAGGGCTGGTCCCACTTGCCCCAGCCCCGCTTGTTATCCCAAGTGACCCTGCCACAAGGAAGAGCAGGATGGTCCCAAATCCCAGAAACGTGGCTGGGACACAGCCCCCACCCATTTCAGCACCCCAAGGCATCTGCCTAAAACCAGGCTATGGCCAAAGGCAGCATTAATTATAACAAGTTCCCTAATAGCTGAAAATAACTAATGCAACGCTCTCCGTTTGGTGCCAGTAGGGAACAAGCCTGGAGTAAATGAGCTCATGGTTGGGAATCAAAGATTAACAGACTATCGAGGAGTAATTTCTTCTCCACATGAATTAGCAAATCGTGGGTAATTATTGTGGACAGAGCTGGGCAGGTTCATTTGACTAGGTCAGTTAAGAATAGCCTGGGATAATTAAATTGTCTCTAGAGCCAGCAACAATGCTGGAGTTGGAAAAGGCCCTTTCTCCCTTGCTGTTCCTCTTCTGGATAAATCACACCTGCCCTTGGGGGCAGATCTGCCCTGGTAGGGGCGATTTTTTGGTTATTGGTTTGTCTGGTGACAGATTAAAGTCATTTGGGGGTGGCTGGACCCGGGACTGCAGCCAGGCTGGTCCTGAGCGGGGTCCTGGTCACCCACCCTTGCCACGGGCGCTGCTCTCAGGGCCATCCCTGCCTTCTGCAGGGGGCTGGGCAGGGAGGTGACAGCCATCCTCTCCAGGGTGACAGGTGCTGAAGGCCGTGATGCACTCACCTGGTTTCAGCAGCCTCGCCCGTGGCAGACACGGCACCCCTTGCCTGTGTCCCCCCCGCCCAGCGAGCCCCAGGGCAGAACCTCTCCTGGTGGTGCTTTGATTTTGCCTTTCCCTGCAGACAGGGAGTGGGATAAGCTGCTTGCAGAAAGCCTGGATGAGAGGCTGGAGTCAGTGGTCACTCACACGCCTGTGGCTGCCCGAAAGGAATAATCTCAGCATCCTTTGGGAACCGACCCTGGAACAGGGAGAGCTCAGGAGGCTCCTGGCTCTGTTGTTTTCTCCGGACATTACCTGGACGTGGAATACCGCTCCTGGTGCTCGATGCCGACTGCAAAAAGGATGCAGCGTCATTAAAAATAGAAGCATGAAAGATTATTTACATTTCAAGAATAGCTGAGGTCCTTAAAGAAACTTCCATCATCCTTTAAAGGCTCTTAGTCAAACGCTGTTCATTATTAATGCCTGTTGGCTTTATTTAGCCTATGACTACAATTATATATTTATGAGGTAATCAGCAATTGGAAATTTCCCTGTAATGGTAACTGGAGCTTGGCATCCAAATAAAATGAACACCATTAAGAAAGTATTGCGGTCATTGGGGTGGATCAAGTGTGCTAATAGCCCAACTAACAGCAATTAAGTCAATTAACCATTCAGACATATGCTGCTCAATTTCCCTGCTTAAACAGCCCGGTGCATCTGCGAAATTTGTGGAACTTATTTATGGTGTAAGCGGCTGCGAGTCATTATTAACCAGGGGAAACAGGGAAAATAAGGGAGGCTTGTAAAAAATTAACAACTGCAGCAAAAAAAAGAGATCCGCTAATTGCCCGTTCCCCTCGCCACGGGGGAAGGTTTCGTTTCCCAGGGTATTTATTTATTAACGTTTTGAGTGGCTCTGAGCGGGCCGTGGCACAGCGAGTACAGGTGGATGGGCACAGGGTGATGGAGGCGGAGGATCCGCAGGGACAGAGCCACGGAGTGGACCCCGAGCAGGAGAGCAGGAGAGCAGGAGAGCAGGAGAGAGGGAGAGCAGGAGAGAAGGAGAGTAGGAGAGCAGGAGAGAAGGAGAGCAGGAGAGAAGGAGATGAGAGCAGGAGAGCAGGAGAGCAGGAGAGCAGGAGAGCAGGAGAGCAGGAGAGCAGGAGAGCAGGAGAGCAGGAGAGCAGGAGAGCAGGAGAGCAGGAGAGCAGGAGAGCAGGAGAGCAGGAGAGCAGGAGAGCAGGAGAGCAGGAGAGCAGGAGAGAGGGAGAGCAGGAGAGAAGGAGATGAGAGCAGGAGAGCAGGAGCATTTCTGGGCTCTCTGTCCGTCTGTTCCCTGTGGCCATGGCTCAGATCCGGGGGAAAGCTGCCACAGGGATAACCCTGAGCAGCCCCTCAGCCCATGGGCTCATGGCTCCTCACACACAGGGGACACCCTGGGGCTGAGCACCCAGCACCCAGTGAAGGCTCCATCCTCCTCCTCCTCCTCCCAGCCCTGACCTTCCCCTTGCTTCACCACAGCTGCAGATCCTGGAGAGCCCTGAGTGGTGACACAGCCCTGAAGCCACCAGCATTTCCATCAGCCACCCTTCAGCTCCCGAGTGTGTGGGCTCGGTGACACAAAGTGCTTTCCCTCCTCCTTCCCCGTTTCGGTTTCCTGCCGTCTGTCCAAACGAGGATGTTCCAAAGTTTTGTTAAGTGCCTGTTTTAATGAAGCCCATTAAAGTTAACCTGGCCATATAATATACAGGAGAAACCCACCGTAAATATAGGTAAATAGAGATTGTAAAGATAAATAACCGTGCAGGTGTGTGAGGAGTGATAATGTGCTCTATTTACTGTGCTCCCATAACGGGCCAGTAAAAGATACTGTGCCTTTAATGACTCACTTTCTGCTGGCAGCCGGCACTCACCGTTAGCAAGCTAAGGATGCAGCGACACAAAAAGCTTACAGATAATTAAATATTGATTTTTGTTTTCTAATCCTATATAAAAATTGTCCTGGGTCTCCCAATGGTAGTTTCATCTCACTAGGACACAGGGAGGGCTATTAACCCTATTTGGTTTCAAGCTGTTGTAGAACAAATAAACAGGGAGGCTTGGAGGAGCCAGGCACGGCTCTGTGGGCAGAGCCAGCTGCCAGCCCTGTCTGCCCTCGTGGTCATGCCAGCAGCCCCACACCTGGGCAGGTGACCAGCACTGAGGCATTGCAGCTGCAGCCGTTTCGGGGAGGGTCACAGCGGTTTTGCCTGTGTTGGTTGGGGTTCCTCTGGCACAGGCACCCCCTCAGTGCCCCCAGGAGAGCCTCACAGTTTGGCGTGCAGGGGGCAGAGTGGGGATCTCTGGGACATCCTCCCTGCTCCTGGCAGAAGGAAGAAGGATGCCCAGCCCCATGAAGGAGGAGCAGTTGGTGCATGGTCCCCTGTGCAGACCCTACACTGCAGGCCCCCACTTTTTTCACTGCATCTCATCTCTACTCTTCTCAGAGGCTCCTAAACTCACCCCGTCTCCAACAGGTTTAGATCATCCCAATTTCTTTCTCCTGGAAGGTGCTGTTCTGAGTCTTGAGCAGAATGCACACAAAACTGCAATGCTCTTTCAGAAAGTTGGGTTTCCACTTCTGCAGAGGGTGGCAAGAAGCTGCTTCGTGCGAGGAGGTGGCTGGAGGAGTGTGGAGGCAAGGATGGAGGGACCAGGCAGGCCCTGGAGCACAGGCTGAGGGTACAGGGAGCCAAGAGGGACTTCAAATGTCCTCATCAGGTGGGACAGCACAGTCACAGCGTGAGGGCTGAGGGGGGGTTCTGCACCCACTGCGACAGCCCAGCCTGACGGTGACCAGAGCAGGGGGAGCAGGGGGTGACCCGACGCGCCTGCCCCAGCGCGCGGCCACCTTGCTCTGCAGCGAGCAGAAAGGCATTAAAATAATATCCACTAAGCCTGCCATGCATGATGTTTGCTCTCGCTGTTAGGAAAGCAATTGCCTCCAGCAAAGATCTATTTCCTCGGCTGTTCATTCCCGAGCACGCGGTGAGTGTGGCGCGCACACTGCGGAGCGGAATAAACCCCACAGCCGCCGCCGAGTCGCTCATTCACAAAACGAACCGAGGGGCCTCCCCTCCCAGTTATCTTTTCAGAAGCTCCGTGCAGCATAACTCACACTGTTTACAGACTTTGGGCTGGGAGTAAATCCTGTTGCTTTACATGATTCCTGTCCTTTGGTAAATTGTGCCGTTTCTGAAGGGAGAGAACACCCCCTCCCCGCACTCCTTCCAGTGCTGTGTGTAAACAAGGCTGCCGTTCGAACACGCCGGATGAGTCTGATCATGGGGAAAAGAGCAAAACATCCTCCTGAAAAGCTGCATGCACCGTTTGCTGAGAAATCTTAAATATTTTCCTTGCAGAAGCCTGTAGACTCAATGCTTCCCATGCCAAGTGTAGGCAACGTGCTGTGCACGCTAAACCCCGCTCAGCCATGAGGGGCAGTTCGAGAAATAATGAATTCAAGCATGCCTGAACTTTGTGCTGATCCCAAACATCCTGGGACAGTGAACTGGGGCTGTGATTCCCTCACTGCCACGTCCACTGGACGCTCACGGCTTGGTGCCATCCCCTTGGGCCAGCACCACTGGCTCCACTCTGTCCCATCTCCCACCTGGCCTTGGCTCACCTGGATCAGAGCCTTCCTGTCCAGGACCCGAGGAAGGAGGGTTGGATGAAGCAGCAGACCCAGGAAATGCTCCTGAACCTGAGCAAACAACCACAGGGTCTCTTGTGGTTGAGTGACTCCTTCCCTCTGCTCCTCTAGGGGTTCTTTACCCCGTTCTCCTGCTTTCCCACCAGCCGCTGATCCCGGCTCACTCCTCCTCTCATCTCCTCCAGGGGACCTGGCAGCTGAGCAGGGAAAAGTGTCGGCAGTGCCAATCAGCTTCCCCAGGTGCACCAGGGGGCTGGGGAGGCAAAGCAATCCCAGCATTGCCACTGCCCCTGCCCTCAGGCACAGCCCCGTCCTGGGGACCTGCTGCCTCCCAGCCAGTGACACGACCGGAGCATCCCTCCCATCGCCTGTGGTACTGGAAATCCTGCGGGACCATGACTCTGCCTTCCCTTCCCTATTCCCCTTTGCCCCTCTCTGCCATTCCCTCATGGGAGCTGTGGACTTGCCGCAGCTCAGGTTTCCATCGGACATCGCAGCCTCCCCGAAGCCACAGCCACCCAGCAGCCCAACCTGCACCAGGGTCTGCTGGGGAGGCAGCTGCCTCCATCCTGTGGGGAGAGGGGCTGGAGCTGCACTGCCAGCCGTGTCCTCTGGAACGTCCCCAGCACAAACACCGGTGACATGCCAGGACATCTGCCCACTCCATCTTCTCTGTGCAGCAAAACCACCCCAGCTCCTGCCAGGGCACGGCCAAGGCAGCCCCCGCCCCAGGAATGGTTTGTGGGTAACCTGGCAGCTGAAACGCTGGGGGGGACCTTTCAGGCACAGCCACCCGGCAGCCGCTGATTGAGACTCAAAAGAAATTCTTTGAGGGCAGCAAGATGTCAGGCCAACGCAGGAACAGCAGCAGGTTTGAGAGTACAGACGCGTTAGTCAGAGCTGATGAATGCTGGCTTGTCAAGCCTCCCCATTTCAGCCCTGGATTGCCTTTAAAGTTTGCCAAGTCACTTTTCAGCATTTGTGTGGGCAGAAGGAGACGTGCAATTAAGCTGCAATTGCTGCACCAAAGCCGAATACTTTCAAGTTTGTTATTTCCTCAAAAATGACAAAACGCTGGGATCGAGTCAAGGAACAGGACGGCAGCTCCTGTTGCAAAGCCGCCGTCGGCACGGTGCTGCGCTTGTCCAAAGCTGGATCCCGCTTCTGCTGAAGGATGAAGACGTGTACATCAAAAGCTGCATTAGCATTTGAGAAGCAGGGTGGGGAACACGGAGAGCCGGGCTCCAAACCCTGCTGGGAGCGCAGGTGACGTGCAGACCGTCCATGTGTCTGTCCGCGGGAGCCAGCGCAGCCTGCGGGGACACGGAGCTGCTGCAGCACCCAGGGGCAGTGACAGCGCGTGGCACTGGGGCAGGACAGGGGGGGCTGGGGGGTGGTGGCAGCAGTGTTGTCCCGAGCCCAGATTTTGGGGGTGAATGAGCTCATAGAGACCGGCTGGAGCCTGCCCAGGCTGCGCAGCTCCCTCCACGCTGGGCTGCCAGGAGGGACAGGGCTGGCCCCACGGTGGGCACTGCTCCCAGCCCCCGCGGGCTCTCCATCCTGAGGCATCCAGGAGAGTCCTGCAGCTCTTGAAAAGCCACTGGCCAGGTGGGGATGGACGGCAGCGATGGCTCTGAGTGAGGTGTCTCTGCCCTGGCTGTGGCTTCTGCACCTCTGCCGTGGCACACAGCAGGTGTACCCCCTCCGTCCCCTCCTTCTCACCCTAAATCCCAGCCCAGGGTGCTGCCACCCACCCACACCACACCCACCCACGCCCTTTTTCTTCTCTGCCTTTCTGGGGTCTTGATCCAGCTGGGATCAGGGTTTGCCTGCAAGGCTTTGGCAGCCTTTTGAGCAGCCAAATAACTGTTATTCCCAAACATAAAAGGGACAGTTTTGTGGATCCCTTTTCCCCCGAGGTTTCCTGTCAGTGTCTGCAGACGCAGAGCCGTGTGCTGCAGCCCATCCGTCCTGCCCATAAACCATCCCGGCTACAGAATGAATCGATTTGGAGCCTGTTGGCTGCTAAACTGAATTAATTTCACCCTAAAGGGCCTCGCTGAAATGCAGCAAAAACCCCACCGAGAGACCCAGGGGCTGGGAAATGGCGAAGTGCCTGTGCTGAGAGCTCATCGGGCATATCACGATAATCCCCGAGAGTCACCAAGCAGCAGGGACAGGAGTCACCCGCTTGGTGCGAAGCTTCTCGGTAACATATTGCTTTTTAATCAGCGCTTAAACACGAAATGCTCTTTTCCATCTAATCCCTGCGACGATTTCACAGCAACTCCTCCTGCCACCCAGTTTAATGCAGAGACCGACTCTTTCAGCAGGCAACGTTTACCCAAAATATGTGATTTCATTGAACAGTCATTTTCCGCCGCCTTTTTGCTGACTGCACAGAGCTGCCTTTGGGTGCGAGCGGCTCCACTGCCAGCACTGCTTCCACTCCTGCTGCAGACAGGCAGCAGCAGCTACAAAATAATGAATTAACCTGCACAAATAACCCAAGAGTGGGATGGGGGGAAGGAAACCTCAGGTTTTGGTAGCGTGTCCTAAGCGTGTCGCCGTGATCCTGGTGCACGTGGAAGGGGGTGAGCTGCAGAGCTGGGGGGTGATCCTTGCAAGTTTTGGGATTGGGGGGAGACCCAGAGCTGGGCAAGGCTTGGCCCTGGGACCCACACGTGCTGAAGTGAAGGTAAATGCAGGAATGAGTCAATTTACTCGTTGGGATGGGAGCATCTTCCAGGGATCGTGGATAATTCCAGCCACACCAGTGCATGGGGCTCACTGCCGTGGGGGCTGCCTGAGCAGAGCTCAACCTCTCCAGTCAAAATGTCTAAATTTGGTGAAGTCCAGGCTGGAATGTGGTCCTGGTGCTCCCTCCCAGGCAGCCAGCACTTGCTGCTGGGCTGGCCCAGGCTGTGGGACACACACATTGCCTTAAACAGAGCCCAGTTTATCTTGTCCTGGGCTGGTTAACTCAGCCATGGGTTTAAGTGTGGCTTAAACTATCCTAATCCAGAATGGAGGAGGTAAAATCCACAGACTTACACCAGCTTTAGGAAGCGATGCTGAGCAAAGCCAGCAAAACTCACCATCCCTGCAAGCACTGAATGGAACTGCAACACCCTCGGAGGTTGATGGGATTTGTGCTGCATCCTGGAACCCAAATTTCTGATCCATCTTTCTGGGAAAGCTTTTTTTTTTCCCCAAAGCAGCGTGTTCTTCCACACTGGGGCTGCTGAGGGTGCGACTGGCAGAGGCAGAGGCTGCTGGGGCCGAAGCCTGGGCACATCTGCTCAGGGCCAGGACAGCTGGGTGCACACCTGGCTGCCACCCTCCCTTTTGAGGCCATTTCACTACCGATGGTCAAAAATCGTGAGTCCAGAAACCACCCCTCTGGAAACTGCTGTTTTGTGGGAACAGACCTCCTGCGGCGACAGGCGATTTTGACAAAGTTTAATTCCAAAGAAAATTGAAACAAAGTATCTCAATAATGCAACAATGTTCTTTTTAACATTTCCCAAATGTCACATTTTGATATTTCGCTTCCAAATGTCTTTTCTTTAGAAATTTGTACTAGTTAAGAAAATTAAGACGAGATTAGATTTCTTCCCATATTGCCCCAGTGCAATGCCTGAGAGAGCTCTGTGGTTGTGCAGGGCAGGGTGGGCAGTGAGACCTCAGACTTGCCACCCCTGGGGGATCCATCCCTCGTCACAGATCCTGGCCTCCCCCCCAAAGCCTTTGGGTCTGTAGAGATGCACAGACTGAGATTTCAGGCAGATTGCTGGGTCTGAAAATCCCTTTTGACCTTGGAATAAATACACAGATGGACAGAAACCAAAAAAAAAAAAAAAAGAAGTATAAGATTTGATGTAAATCAGGCTGGAAGAGGCTTGGGGAAAATACAGAAATGCCATGTTTGCCACTGGCTTGGAGGAGTTTCATTTCACAATTACGCAGAGAAAGGAAACTCTGTCCTTTACTTGGAAGGAAAATGTGAGAGAAGGGAGGAGAAGGGGAAAAGCCTGATGGTGGGGCACAGGCTGGTTGGGAAACTGAATCCTAAAACCAACCAGAATCCAGTGCTGCGGGCGGTGGGGTTGAGCTGGGACCTTCTCTGGAGTGGAGCTGCACTGACCAGTCCCTACTGCCCGGTGTGGGAATGTCCAGTGCCAGCCCAAGGAACTGAGAAGGGAGAGAAGAACTTCTTGTGTCAGTCTCTGCTGACTGTAGAAAGAGATTTCTGAGGGTCTTGGAGTATTTTACCTACAAGGCAGTGGGAAGTGTCAAAGGTGACGTGGATTATTGGGGATTTCCTCGGAACAGGGAGCAGGAAGGATCTGTGAGCCCTCAGTGCCAGGGCAGGGGCCACAGCAACACCTCAGAGTGTCCTTTCAATGACAGTTCCCAGCAGAGCTGTGGAAGGCAACGACGGGAGGAAAAACTGCTAAACCCAAGCGCGGGCAGAGATCCCTTCCCCACGAGGGCCTGAGGAACAAAGCGCTTCCCAAGCAAGTTCAGCCACAGCCTGTGCACAGGAGCCATATGGGCCGTGGGCGTGCGTGGGCGCCTGGCAGGGCGCGAGTGCCCACTCCTTCCTTCCCCACACACCCCCGGCACGGCCTGGGAGAGGCAGGACAGGGAGCGGGGAGGGGGGTCTGTGTGTGCATCCATATGTGTGCGTGTGCGCACGCGTGTGTGTCCGTGTGTGCAGGCTCTGCTGCAGGCACAGGAGCGCGTGGGCGTGGTGGGAGAGGAGTGTTTCTGTTCTCAGAAGCCCCACTGATCCCCCAAGAAACGCTTCTTACATGGGATGTCACTGGCTGTCACGGACGAGCATGTCTCTTTTTCTGTGGTGGATCGTGACCCTGGTGTGGGAGGGGACACCTGGCCCGAAGTGTGTTTGTCCTCTGGGGTCACTCTGAGCCCAGCCCCGCTCCTCAGGGGTGTTTCTGCAGGACACTGAACTGACAGCACTGCTAATTACACCGATAAGGGGTTATTTCACCGTGGTATCAATGCCCTGATGCATTCCATAGAGCTGCAGAGTGGCACCAGGTGGCATAAAAGTCCAGGTGCTCACAGGTGGCTGTGCAGAGACATGGGGTCTTGGCACTCAGGGCACTGCTGGCACATGCTGAGCAGGGGTGTGGTGTCCCGGCACTCAGGGAATGGGTGGCACTGCCAGCACATGCTGAGCAGAGCTGTGGGGTCCCGGCACTCCAGGGCACTGCTGGCACATGCTGAGCAGAGCTATGGGATCCCAGCACTCAGGGAGCACTGGAGTTTCTGCTGGAGTCCACTCCTCCCACGGGCACCTCAGCTCTTCCCGGAACCCGCACGAAAACGCCGCACACAAAGTCTTCGACTACGTCCGTACAGCATCTTCCAAGACGTTTTCCCGCAGGACTTGCCAAGGTCTTTTCAGCCGCAGCCTGCTGAGATCCCTCTTTCTCGGGAAGGGGATGAAGCAGCCCCTTCAGGCCGCGGCTCGCCCCGTGCGCGGTGCCGGGGATGGCTCCGGCAGAGGCGCGGCGGCAGCGGGGCATCCCCCGGCGCTCCATGTGCGGCTGCCGATAAGAGCGGGGCCGGGAGCCCCGCGCGTGACGGGAATAGCGAGCTGCTCCTCCGGAGGCTGTGAAAGGAGCCACGGCCCGCGGAGACGGAGCAGCCTCCGCACAGCAGCAGATAAGGGGAGATAAGGGCAGGCAGCAGGAAGCCGCGAGTCAATGGGGTGGGGTTTGTGCGCACTTGAAGAGGAGGTTGTGCCCCGGTGCCGATGGTAGGATAGAAGACCCTTGCTCCTTCTGATATTTTAAAAGGCTACATGAAGGCTTAAAATGTAATTCTAAATTCAGATTCATGTCTCCTCCTCAGCTCCTTCAAAGCCCTAAAGGAACGGTTAAAATTTCAGAGGAAATTTTTCCCTCCTCTGCAGCATCCTCGGCATCACCTTCGCTCGGCAGCCTGTACCAAACACGGGGAATGAGACAATAAAACATGACAGGTATGTTCTGCCGGTTGAAATCCACTTCCATGCAGGAGGAAGGAGATCCAAGACTCTGGCTGGGGGGGGTTGTGTAGCTGGTGGTTTATTTTTCTCTGCTCCAGGGCCAGCACCCAGAGCTGGCTGTTCCAGTGGGGTTCCCAGTGCTGACCACGAGGCTGTGGGCACCAGATGGCTCCAGCCGGGCAAGGAGGATTCCGAGGAACCAACTCTCCCCACCAAGCCGGGGATGAGCAGCACCAATGCCCTCAAATCCCTTCTGTCTCATCCTTGCCCTTGGCACACACACACTAGATGAGAATCATTCCTGCTCCTGGACATTTGGGTTTGTGGGAACTGAGCTGCTGTTTCAAGCTTAATTTGCTACTGAGACCTGAAGTTTCCTCCCCAGTTCCCAGAAGGGTGGGGGAAAACGTGTCCTGAGAGCCATCCTGTCCTGCCACCTCCACAGCCAGGGACAGAGCCGCCAGCCAGGCTCTCCCTCGGCTGTGCTGGCATAAATCTGCACTCCACGGGGTTGTTCCAGATTCATGCCAGCACAACTGAATCGAGCAGGTTAATAAATGTCTCCTCCATTAATAAATGGAGAGCTACTTAAGATCATGAACTTCACGATGATGACAAGGTCGTGCCCACCACTTCTGCCCTCATAACTCCTCCAGCGTTAGTGCCACTCGCAGTTCAGCTTCCCTGTGTATCCAAAGGCAAGGAGGAAAGATGTCTAAACACAGAAGCAATGTCCCAAAGCACCCCGGGATGGATCCCTGCAGGAAGCAGAGCTGAAGTGCCAGCACACCCCATAGCTGGGGGGCTCCTGGGGTCTCACTTCCCCCTGCAACTTTCTCTCCCCCTCTCTTCATGGCTCCGGCTCTTGAAATTATGTCACTCTCTTCTTTAACCATCTGGCTCCTGAAAACAAATATAAGTCCTCCTACACAGACCCGCAGGTGACAGGCCTGATCCTTCCCTGGCTGACACCAGCATCTCTCTGCTGACTTGGGAGAAGCCGTTCCTCTCAGAGCAGCCTCCCTGGGAGCAGAGGCTCTCCTGGAGAGGCCGCAGCACCAGCAAAGCAGCACCGGGTCCCAATGGCCCCCTGCTGCCTTTTCTCGGGCTTAAAATTAAGAACCAAACATGTTTAAGTGAAAAAAAGGTTTTACCTCAGTATTTATTTAAAGATCTTTAGGTGCAGCACTTTGTCCCGGTGGAATGCACCGAAATGCACCCCGAAATGCACAGCACACGCAGTTACAGGCCTTGCAAATTAGCGTATCTATCAAAGATTCCCCAAGGAGAGGCTCAAGTGAATCCCCCGTCCCGAGGAACCTTCCCCTGGATGGGCCTATCTCAGTTTACAGGATGTGTTCTGGAGAGGACCTTGGTGTCTGGGGTGTTCTGACCCCTGCCTGAGAGGCTGCCAGGGTGTTTGGTCTCCTGGCTTAACAAAATATTGGGTCTCAGCTGGGTTATCTGACTTAAGGAATTATCAATATGTGGGCTAAAAGCACTAAGAATACATAAAAGCCATATAAAAGAGTATATAAAAGGGGTATGAAAGAAAAGGCAAAAAATCATGATGGCATCACGCCCCTCCTCATCCCTGGGGTGCTGGTGCTGGTGGGTGAGCTCTGCCCTGAGCACCCTGAGTGTGGCAGCAGGACCAGGCAGGGCTGGTGGCACCCTGCACCCCAAAATCAGCCCTGCACCCACCGGCAGTGGCAGCAGCACGGCCGGAGCACGGAGGGTGCTGGAAGGTGCCAGGTGCCACCCGCCCTCCTCCCTGGCAGTGCCAGGCAGGCACAGACCCTTCTCAGGTGCTGGTCCTGCCCTGGCATCCCATCAGAACTCCAGCTGGAGCAACAACCCCCAGAGTGTTTGCCAGGCTGAGGTCCTGGCCCTCGTGTCCTCGCAGGACCCACCAGTGTCATTGTCACCACCCGCACGTCCCACAGGGCCCTGTCACAGCCTCGAGGAGCGGCTGCCATGGGAGGGCTCCTGGCAGAGCCAGGGAACTCCAAAGGAAATCCCAGACTTTTCTTGTACTCCAGATGTGAGAGATTCCTCTCAACACCTCCCTCGGAAGTAAAAAAAAAAAAAAAGTGTGTTTGGGTCAATAAAAGCAGTGGGCTGAATGATGGCCATAAAATACTTCCTTGTGACTTTGATTTTGAGAAACTATTAAGGAACAAGGTGAATTTGAAAATGAAACCCCAGCAGCCCCTTCCAATGATGTCCCAGATAATGCTTTAACCTTATTAAAAGGTGTGGGGGGGTGTTATTTCAAAGCAAAAACTTATTAACATAGAAATGTCCCTGCAGAAATAGTTTCAGCTTGATACATTTCTGACAGGTAAAAATGGAATTGCAGAACTGTCAACCCACTGTGCTTGGACCCTACACCTTGACTGGGGTGTGCAGGGATACAGGTAATGGGAGTTCCTCACATCCAGAGTGTGCCTCATGTTCAGGGCTGAGTGAATGAAACATTCTCCAGTTCACAAAACACACGAAAAGTAAACAATTTTTCACCACTGGTGAAATCAAAAGCCAGTTCTGAGGTGGGCAGAGCAATGGCCAGCGAAGGAAGCACCTATTTCTTTCTGAGTATTATTTTCATATTTTCCTTTGACTCATCAAACAAATTTTGAAAACCATGGAACTATTTGGGCCTGAAGGGACCTTAAACCTCATCTGGTTCCACAGGCAGAGACAGCTCCCACTACAGCAGGTTGTTCCAAACCCCGTCCAGGGATGGGGCTGTCACAGCTTCCCTGGACATCCCAGCCTGCCCTGACACCTGAGGGGGTGTCAGGAGTGCCTGGTGGCTCCTGGGGCCACTGACCCATCAGAAAGCCACCCTCACCCTGGACAGGGACCCGGGTGGGAAATTCCCTCCCAGCCCCGGCTCATCCCGGGAGCGGCCGCCCGGTCCTTCCCCTTGTCTATTGGTGTCTTTTGATTACAAGTCTGCTTTGAAGAGACACTAATTGCAGCCTGCACACAATGCTGGTAATTATGCCTATTACATTTTGATTCATTTCCATATGTCAACACTACTACAAGGGGGATTTTGGGGGGGGGGGGGGGAATAGCACCGTTTTATAANGGGGGGGGCAGAGCACCGTTTTATAATGGTTATTGTCTGGAAAAAAAAAAAAAAGAAAAAAACAAAACCTGCCCAGAGTGTGAGTGAAGTGTTCTTTGTGGAAATGGAAAATAAGATTATAAATAAAAGTCTTCCTCTGACATCCAGAAAATGGACACTTTAGAATAAATTGCCACTGTTGATCAGGAAGATTGCCACCTCCCTTTTACATTAATGAGGCAAAGACTCTTCAAGGCCCTAATAGCAATATGTTGGAGGATGTCATTTCAATAGCTTCTTTCTTAATAAAGCTTGACCCTAATATTCTCTTCGCTGTCACAGGCTTTGTCCTACCAGACACCGCCGTGATTTTTAGCTGCTAATCAAGAGGAAGAGAGGGGGCGAGAGCAAGTGGTGCAAGGAGCTGCAGAAGCCCCAGCAAGGGGGTTCTCCTGCCCTCAGCCGTGCTGGGACCCTGGCTGGTGGCTGCTGGGGGACACTGTGCTGGCAGGTCACAGCGAGAGGTGTCTGAGCCAGCACCAGAATCCCAGAATCCCACCAGGAGCTGCTTTTCCAGGAGTTTAGGCTCAACCCAAAAGCCCAAACGTGAATTGTATGAGGAGCGGCTGAGGGAGCTGGGAAAGAGGCTCAGCCTGGAGTAAAGGAGGCTCAGGGGGATCTTGTGGCTCTGCACAACTCCCTGACAGGAGGGGACAGCCAGGGAGGGTCGGGCTCTGCTGCCAGGGAACAGGGACAGGAGGAGAGGAAACAAGCTCAGGTTGCACCAGGGGAGGGTCAGGTTGGACATCAGGAGGAACTTCCTCATGGAAAGGGTGGTCAGGCCTTGGCAGGGGCTGCCCAGGGAGGTCTGGAGTCCCCATCCCTGGAGGTGTCCAACGAATGCCTGGATGTGGCACTCAGTGCTCTGGGCTGGGTGACACGGTGGGGATCAGTCACAGCTCAGACTCGATGGTCTTGAAGGGCTTTCCTGACCCAAATGATTCTGGGTTTCTGTGAAAATGCCAAGCCTGGGTGCCCGCTGTGGGTGCTGCAGGGACACTGACTCATCCCCACCTGTGCTGGCACTTCCCCTCCTCCTCTGCCTCTATGGCTCATCCTCCTCCAGGTACTGCAACCAGCTGATTCCAGGACTTGCAAAAGCGTGGGCAGGCCTTATTTAGCAATCCACAAATACGAGTTAAAAGGGCATCGTGGTTGTTTCTGTAAAAACACTCCTCGAAAAATCGGGTTCCCCGCATTTGCTGGAGGATCCCCCGCCCGCCACAGGTTGCATCAGTCATGTCCTGGTGTGTTTGAAAGCACAGTGCAACGTGGTATGGCTGCTGCAGCAGGCAGGAGCTCACAAAGGGAGTCTCTCTGCCAGGCATCTAGCCCCTTCTTTTTGATAATCCCAGTTTAAAGATAAAAACAGTTGAGTTTTGTACCAAGTGCCACGGTGGGAGGGAGTTTTTGGAATTGTCAGAGAATCAGAGAATATCACACTGGACTGGGTTGGAAGGAACCTTAAAGCTCATCCCATCCCCTGCCATGGGCAGGGACACCTTCTACTATCCCAGGTTGCTCCAAGCTCTGTCCAACCTTGCTTTGGACACTTCCAGGGATCCAGGGGCAGCCACAGCTTCTCTGGGCACCCTGTGCCAGGGCCTCACTGGAATTATGGGGGTAGTGGGCAGAGCTCATGACAACCCCCCCATCTGCCTGTTCCCGACTCCAGTACTGCCCCCACAGCCCCTGCACTCAGCCCCTGCCTTGGTCCAGCCCCAGCTGCACACGCAGCTCCAGCGGCTCTGTTCAGCAGTGAGGGAAATGCGTGAGAGAAGAAAGAGAGAAGAATGCGAAAAATGCAGCAGCGAGGGTGTGTTAAACCCCCCCGGAACTGCCTCCAAAATAATCCAGCCGGGTTTGAAGGCAGCCAGCTGATGGGTTACTCCTGCCCCGGCTCTGCGGGAGGGGCCCTGCGCTCCCGGCAGTGCCCACAGCACAGGGACAAGGACAAGGACGCCGGGCTGAGCCTGCGTCCTGCCCCACCTCCGGAACGGAGTGCGGTAAGGAGGAGCACGGCCATGGGGAAAGTCCTGAGAATGTGGAGAACTGGAGTGAAAAATAAAGCTGACAGCTCAGAATCCACACTCCGGACACTTCGGGACCTGCCCTCCTCTCCGATGGGAGCAGGCGCGGCACCAGCGGCACTCGCAGTGTGACGGGGCCACGGGCACCCCCTGTGCCACAGGGCACCGGTCACTGCAGTCCAGCCAGGCCTCGGGGCTGCTGCGCTGAGCCGGACACCACCGGCCAGCAGGAAGGGACGTTGCCCATCGCCGGTGTTCTGAAGGAATGCTTCGGAAGATTTCACAGGCTAAACTGCTGCCGGGGCTTTGGTGCACGGAGGTCATCATCTCTCAGGATTTCAAGAGTCTCTTTTTTCAAGGAAGTGAAATTTTGAACTTCAAAATGGCAGAAATGCCCCATTTTCCCTGGAAATAATGGCAACAACATTTTTTTTCCCCTGGATTTGTACCAAGCTGGGTTATATAAAAATGAGATAACTTGAAAACACAGGGGGATGTGAAGTGTTTGATTTTTCAGGTTCCTGATCTGAGCCTCTGCACACCCCCAGGCCCACCGGGTTGGGATGGGAGCTCGGGAGATTGCTGCTGGCAGAAAAACAGAAGGAAGTATCCAAATTATAATTAGCCAAAAGTTTGTTCTCGAAGCGCGACCATGTGAGCTCCCTGCACCCCCCTCACCAACCCAGCGCTGCCCAAACCCTTCCTGTGCCTATTCCCAGCCCAGCCCTCCCCGAAGCAGCTGCTCCAGGAGGGACCCGATGGAGCTGTGAGGGTTTGGGGAGAGGAGCACAGGGATGATGTATTCCATTTTTAATTGGGGCTTGAGAGCACGCAGGCAGCTGTCCACACAGGGATATAACCTGGATGTAACACGCAGACTGGGAAAAAAGTTTCTGAGAAGGAAACATTATGACTTTCTGCCGCAGCTCACACTAAACACTCCCTCGGTGAAAAGCCCATGATTGGAAGATTCCTTATTTATTCTGATAAGTTATCATCAGTGTCACCGAGCCGAACATTTAGGCAGAACAGCTCCCTGCCCACACACTGTGTTTGCTGCTTAAAAATATTGCAAATAGCTCCGTGGCTTTAAATAAATAAATAGCTAATGAGTCACACCAATCGGAATTGAATGTCAAGCCGGAGGAAGCGCCTGCCTGGTGCCTACCCAGAAAGTTTATTAATGTTCCTTAACCATGTCGGTGCTGCTCCGCCGCCAGCGAGAGGCGTGGGGCAATCCCTGCCTGCGGAGCGGGAGCCACCGGAGGGCAAGGGGTTAAGGAGGGCTCACTGGAGAACACCTGGAAGGATAAATAGTGTTAAAAAAGTGTTTGTCTGCTCCCCGCGCAGGGCTGCAGCCCGGGGACACGGTGCCAGGCAGCCGTCCTCCCGAGATGGAAGGCACCAGCCTTTTCCTGGAACCAGGAACAGAGCCCTCTTTCTGCTCCTCCTGGAAAAGGTCCCCGCGCAGGGACGCAGCGCTCGGGGAAAGGCACAGATGGCATCGCTGGGGGCTGTTTTTGCAGCTGTTCTTGCAGCCCCCGGATCGCCCGTGCTGGGCAGCGGGACGGGGACAAGGGGCAGGGACAGGGCCACCCCCAAGGCAGCCTGCCACCCCCCCGCCATGCCCCAAGTCAGTGCTGTCAGGGGCGTTCTGTGAGCGCCGGCGGTGCCAGGGTGTCCCGGCAGCGGGGCCGTGCTCGGTGGGGCTGCGGTGCCAGGGCTCCGGAGAAACCCTTGGCGCCCACGCGCACGCCCGGGAGCGATTCACCCGAAATGTGAAAGAAATTCAACCGCTGCTGGTGTGCCAGGGAGCGAGTGGGCGCTGGGAGGTGGCACCATCCCGCTCCTTCATTCATCTCTTGCCGATGGAGCTGCGGAGCTGCAGCTGAGCAGCACCGAGGCCGACGAGCCACGTTCCCCTGCCAGGAGCACAGGGATTTCCCCCGAGAAATACAGCCCACGTAAGAACAAAAACCTTTGTACCAGAGATCAGTCGGAAACCCGGGCTCAGGAGTCGTCGCAGTCATTCCCCAGCCTCAGTGGACCGATGAGGCCGCCTGATGATGACCCACCTGAGGTCCAGCCAGGAGCTGGAGGTTTTCAAAAGGAAGTCAGTTTGCTCTTAGAAAAATTCCTTTACTGAAAGAGCGGTCAAGCATTGGAGCAGGCTGCCCAGGGAAGTGATGGAGTTACCAGCCCTGGAAATGTTCGAAAAAATGAGTGGACAGGCACTTTGGGATATGGTTTGGTAGGCATGGTGGTGCTCACTTGAAGGTTGGGCTTGATGCTCTTGGAAGTCTTTTCCAGCCTTAATGATTCCACGATTCTCTGAACCCAATTGTCAAAAAACCCCCACCCTTTTTAGTCAAAATAGATCTAAAGGAAAATGTTCAGCGAGTGCCATTTCCTGGCAGGTTGCTGGGTGCTCCCATGGCACGGGAGGAGCCAGGGCAGGGGCAAGGGGGGCCCAGGTCTGGCAGCCAGACCCACGGCATGGAGCCGGCCCTGGCACTCCGGGCTGCCCGCTGCTGGCAAAGCCGCTCCAGCCTGGAGCTTCGGTGGGGGAGGAGAGGAAGGAATGGAAAAATCATCACACACATTGCACAGATGGAAAGAGTTTACAGCCCTCCTCACTTCCTCATCCTCGTGGTGTAAATTATACGGACAGATGTACAATCTGGGAAGTTGTCCAGATTTTCTTTTTTTTTTTTTTAATTTTTTTTTACTTACTTTTTTTAAGGAGAGGGATGCTAAAACAACACGAGCTGTGCCATGTCTAGTCCTTGGCTCTCGGTGTTGGCTATGGGAGAGGAGAAACCAGCACTCCTGGCAAGTGCTGAATGATCCAGAGAAGCGTGGAGCTCACCCACAGCACCCTCCCGTAGTCCAGCCCCTCTCCAGCAGCCACGGGGGGCACTGCCAATGTGCCCTTGGCGGGAAGCAGGAGGTGGAACCCCCCGAATCCAGCGGGACTGAGCACCGCAGGGGTCCCTGCCGTGGTGCCGGGCTGGGTGGCTGCTTTCCTGCGCTTGGATCTAAGCAGCTCCTTGGATATTTACTCCGTTGCCAGGAATGAGAGGGAGGAGGTGGATGACAACATGTTTCCAGCGCTTTGCTTTGTGCAGAGATCCTCAAGGCAGCATGTGTGTGTCTGCGGAGGGCTCCGTGTGCTCCTCAGTGCTGCTTCCAAACAAGGATCAAGTCAATTTTCCAAAGCATATTCTCCCCCGTCAAACACTGCTCTCGCTTTGGAGACTGTCCATGGCTCTGACACTCCTGTGGGTTTTCTACCCACATCCCCGTGCCAAAGATACCTTGGCATGAGTGGCAGGTTGTGCTTGGCTCCTGTTGGAGGGAAGCGAAGCTGATCACAGAGCCCTTGGGGCCGGGCTGGCCCCCAGGGCCCAGCTGGCAGCTGCCCTTGGCTTGGCCACCAGCAGGGAACAGGCTGGGGCTGCAGCACCCCCCCATCCCCACGAGTGTCCCTTGCTGTGGCATGGCCACAGTCCCACAGCCTGGTTGGGACGCGGGATCCTGCTTTCCAAGTGCTTCCACGGTGTCTGAAAGCCTGGTTCCTTCCCAGAGGCCTTTTTAAGATAAATAAATAATCAATACTGGAGAATAAACCCCAGTAACCATGATGAGAAGTCCAACCCGAGGCACTCATCGGCCCAACACCCACAAGGTGTGGGAGGCAAGGGTCTGAGTGAGCAGCTCCTCACTGCCCAGCCGCCAACCACGATGCCACCAGCACGTTCCTGCTGCCCCCAGCCTGTGCCACCCTGCTGGGCTCTGTTCGTGGCCGTGCAGCTCCAGAACAGCCCTGTCCCCGCAGGATCTCCCCATGGCAGAGCCAGAGGTGGCACGGAGGGAGAAGGAAAGGTTGGAACTGCAAGACGAAGGGGGAGTGACACACCAGGGAGTTCCACATCTGGCTGCTCTGCAAGGAGCCACGCAGGGCCCCGGTTTGGGAATGACTCACTGTGTGGAACCCTGCAGGTAATTAAAGGGCTGGGCGACTGAAGGGAATAAAAGGCTTCTTTACGCCTGGCTGCAGCGGGGATCCAGGGCTGCTCGCAGGAATTCCCAAACCCAGCCGTGCTCTGCTTTGTTCTTCCCAGGGATGGATTTTTATTCTGAACCTCCAGAGAAGCAGCGAGAGCTTCAGCCTCGTGTTGGTCTCCTGTGACCGACTGCAGAGCCGTGGAAAACATCTCCACACTCTGGCCACAGCGTTCCCCCTCAGCTCCCTGCCCCCGGGGCCTTTCCCAAAACCTGTGCTCCGAGCTGCACCAGCCGTCAGCACCAGAGAAAACAAGTTGCTCCAAAGCAAGGAATAAAATCCGAGGCATCTGTGTGCTTTACACTCTAAACAGGCACTGCCCTGCCACCTCAAACTCCGTACCAAATCACAAGCAACAGAGCAGAAAACCAAATTATTCTCAGCTGTTACACTGCTTAATTTAATATTTCCAATGAGCTCCTTTTCCTTCTCTTCGAGAATGAAATGCATATTTGTGCTGTGTCACAAAACATTAGATTTTGTCAAGGCAATTCATTTTTCAGTGGTAATTTGTAAGTGCACACCACACCACACACGGGCTGGGGAATTTTATGGCTTCTTGCAGAGGCAGGAAAAATAAGGAGCACTCAAAGTAGTGATGAGAGCATGGAAAAAAAAGGGAAAAAAAAGAAGTGAGAAGAGGTGACAATAACAGACAGAGCATTCATCTCTCTCAGCCACACCAGCCTGGGGAAGCAGAGAATACCCAAGGAGTAAACACGGGTGCGGGTGCTCCAAGGCAAACCCCGGCGGCGGCGCTGGCGGGCGCGGAGCGCGTGTTTGCAAAGCGCTCCACAGAATTTCAAACACAGAATTTAATGGGGCATAAAACGGGCTAAATAACCTCATCAGCTTAATAATAAAGCAAATAAAAACCAGCCTGGTTTTTGGCTTGTTACAGCATGAGGGACCGTGGAAGACAAGGGGGTTCTCTAGCGGCACGGGGAGCGCGGGCGCAGAGGATTGGCCCCTCTGGGGTGTGAGGGGGTGACAGGTTCTGCTTGGATGCCCCCGACTCAGCTGGATGGTGAGGATCCATCAGCCGGCCAGCCAGGGACATCCCAGGACAGGGAGGGACGGAGAGCTGTCATCCACCTGGGATCTGTTGAAAGACGTGGCTGCAACAGCTCCAGACGTGCAGGGCAGCAGCCAGCAGCACCAGGCGGAGGTGCCAGGATTCCAACACCAGCTCATGATCTCCGCCTTGGCCTCCAGCAGAGCTGGACTCCACTCTCCTCTCCCCCAGTCAGTCTCACAGTGCTGCTGCTCGTGCTCCCAAACCAGGGGCGCTTCCCACAGAGTGCCTGTGGGTACCGCGAGCAGAAACACCCCGGGGGTTGTCACTGGTGACCACAGCACAGCGCCTGTGTGCTCCCCACAGCTCTGCAGGAGGGTCCCAGCAGGACCCTCCCTCTGCCCCCATCACCAGGTTCCAGCTGCTTCCCCTCCTGCAAGCCGGTCTCCTGCAGCAGGACCCTCCCTCACTCAGTCCATGTGACTCCACATCTCCCAGACGTCCCAGGTGAGGTCCTGGAGGCCAGACAGGCTTCAAGACAGAGCCTGTCTGGTTCCTGGGAGGAAGGGCGTGATGAGGGAGGGTGATCCTCTAACTAAACTTCTGATTTAAAGGTGAATTATATCACAACAGGGGCAAAAGGAGACCTGATGGTCTGTTTGCTGTGCTGCGCTCACGGGCAGCCAATTAATTAAACTGGCTTCAGGGACTTGCACAGGCCAGATGCAGCAGCAGGAAGGAATCCCTGCCCGATGCACACCTCGGCCTCCAGCCTTGTCCTGCTTCTCCACCTTTCCCAGGAGCGTCAGGTACAACCACAGCTACAGCAGGGACAGGCTGCAGGTGCTGCTGCTGCTGCTGGTGCTGACAGCTCTGCTGCTGGGACGCTCTGTCAAGATTAAACTGACACTTTGGTGTCAGGAGGGATTTTTTTTTCCAAATCCAGCTCTCTGGCACCATTTTGGAGGCTGTGTTCCCGTATCCAAGCTGAGCATGCCGGAGCCCTGGGCTACTCTGCAAAGCCGGGCTGGCAGAGCCGTACCCTGAGTGCCAGCACGGGCATCCGCCCTGCTCCTGGCACTGCCTTCGTTCACCACCTCTATTTTGTATTTGCAGCTAGTCTCGAGTTAATAGCAGGTATCCAGCCTGTCAGAGCCTGACATGTTGTGACATACCGTAATGTGACAAGTCCTGAGTGATGCCACTAAACGGGATCTTACTGCGGCACTGCCAGACAGGCAGCGGCACCGCGCAGGTTGCTACGAGGGCCCCCACCTCAGACAAAGAAATAAATACCCACTCAATGCCACCTGCCTTTGGGTGCTTCACTCGCTCCTCTTGCCACTGCCAAAGATCACCCAGAGGGGTTAGAGGAAGTTTGGGATGCCTGCAGAGCCTGGCAAAGCTGGAGCTGCAGGGAACAGCTGCCCCAGGCTCTCTGCCTCCTCCTCCTCCTCAGAGAGCACAGGACCCTGAGAGGAGGGAGGTTTCAATGGTTTTTTAGTCCCCTGTGGCCCGTGTTAGCTGGCACAGCGCAGTGCAGCACCTCAGCCCCAGCGGCAGCGGAGCCTGTTTGTGTCCCTGAAGCTCCACGAGGAAGGAAGGCAATAAGATTTATAGCAGATTTTAAGGTTAATCAGGAAAATCTTGCAGGCAACTGACTGTATAAGCTGCTATTGCAATAGCATGATTTATAATGCTGAGGAGTGATTGGGAACAGCATGGAGAGCCATAGGAGGAGAGGCCCCATGGGGCAGTGCCAAACCTGTTCTGGTGGCTCAGTGGGTACTGGCACGGCCACAGCACGGACACAACGTCCCCTGTGCCACGGTGCCAGCCCAGGAATGAGAGGACACCCCTGGCAGCATCTTGACCCACCAGAGCCACAGGAGTGGGACCCCAGCCTGCCTGCAGGGAGGTGTGACCAGGCTGATATAGAAAACCTCTGGCAAACCTCTGGAAAACCTCATTCTTGCACAGCACAAAACCATGCCTCTCCTCCCAAGATGAAATTTTGGTAGTCTTGAGGAAAACAAAGCAGAGCTAAAACCAGGTTCTACTTTTATTCCTGTAGCAATTTTTCTAAATGATCTGTTGTGAGATTTTAAAAGTCTCAAATGAGCTGATTTGCTTCACCCCAAACAATGCTTCCACCAAACTACACACCAGCCTTCCCGGAGCAGCCTCCCTGAGAATTTTCCTGGAAAACCCTTCAGCTTTAACTCCAATTAGAAGGAAGCTGAGCACCCAAATCCCCATATCCCTGTGCAAATTGACTCTCTGTCCTCCCCGGCGCTGACAATTCCTGTCTCCTCACAGCTCAAACACTTGTGGACACAGCGAATGTGCCGCGTGTAATTAATTACCTTAATGAGTTTAGTGACCTACCTGTGGATAACCACAGCTAAACGCTTCCCTTAATAGCTTCTCCTCCTCCGGTGAGCCAGGGAAGGAGGGATGGGGGACACCAGGCATGCCAGGTGCAGTGGCTGCTTCCTCAGCATCTGGACACATTTGCAGCTCCTCCTCATTCCCTTTCCTTGGGGTTTTGGTGGCACTTTGAGGATGTATCCTGGCCCAGCAGCTCTGGCCATGGGATTGGCTTTTTGCTGCTCTTCTGCCATGTTTAATTGCACCGATTTAAATTGGTCTTGGCCACTGTGGGGACACCGGGGTCGGGCCACGGCAAGGGGAAGAAGTGGGGTGGTTCCCAGTGCAGGAGCTCATCACAGAATCACAGAATCTGCTGAGCTGGGAAGGACCCACAAGGGTCATTGAGTAGGGTCTGGAGAAGCTCAGTCAGTATTTAAACCATATTTCTTACCCAAAATTACCCAGAAGATGAAACCCAGAAGCAGTTCCTAAGCTGGCAGAGGAGTTCTTGGGGAGCAGCCAGAGAGGGGACTCCGCTAGTCACTGCCAGTGTTTATTTGCCTTACTTAAAAATATAAAGATTTTCTCTCCACTTCTGGGCAGGGGAAAGGTTAATGAATTCCTTCAGAGTAAAGAGATCCTCAGCCCTCTCAGCGGAACAAGGTCAGAAATCAATGCTGGAGGTGGAGCAGGGAGGCCAGGTTGGAAAATAATGAAAAGCGGAAAAAAATACATAAATAAAGAGGCAGGGGGAGAAAAAAAAAAAACTATAAGCCAAACAAACGGCAGGGTGACACTTGCTCAGCTCCCCACAAAGAATATTGAATTATTGTCTATAATTTGGGACTATCGAACCTAAATTAGGGCCTCCAGACTCCAAAGTGCTGCATTGTGTGAGGGTCCAGGAAGGGTCAAACGCTCCTTTGGTTTGCTCGTTACTCGCTCTGATCCCAGGCTGTCATTAGCGGCAGCGGCGCCGCACAAAGCGCCTCACAAAGGCAGCACACATCAATGGTGCTAATTAATTGGATTAATGGAAGGGCAGCACAAATTAGGTCTGGCTTGGATAATTTCAATGAAAACTGAATACCAATCCCCAAAGTCATCGGAATATGGATGAGGCAAATTGAGTTAAAATAGAGGAGACTGCTGCATTCATTAGCCCGCCCACCCTCTGAAGTAGTTGTTTAATATGCAAACTATTAATATGTAAATCAGCACAAAGGAAAAAAAGTGTGATTTTTTTTTTCTTCTTTTTTTTAAACTCTGCCGAACACAGGCAGCTGCCTGATGTGACGGAGCTGCACTGCTCCACGCTGGCAGGGGACGGAGGGACCAAGAGCAAAGAGGGGCTTTTGTGGCAGAAATTCCCTTCCGTGCTGCCCTCACTCAGCCATGTGGGAACCAGGAGGAGGAACACCTTCTGGGCACCCTCTGCCAGGACCTTACCACCCTCACAGCGAACAGTTCCTTCCCAGTATCCCATCTAACCCCACCCTCTGGCAGTGGGAAACCATTCCCCCCTTGTCCTGTCACTCCTGGCCCTTGTCCAAAGTCCCCCTCCAGCTCGCTTGGAGCCTCTTCCCTTAAGGAAAGGTGATAAGATAACTTTCTTCCTCTTTATAACTCCTCCCATGGAAGACTTGAAGAGCTGAGAGCTCTTCACCGAGGCAGAAGTGAAGCAACGTTTGCTCCAGTTCACCCAGAGCCGCGGGGGCTGGCGCAGGAGATGCCGGGGCAGCGTGAGACACCCGCTCACGGTTCGTGCCACCCAAAACCGCCTGGGCCAGCGCACGAATCACTGAATCCGTAAAGATTAGCAATAATTCCCAAACCACTTCTGGCTTCATGGTTCCAGCCCTGTAAATTACAGCTCTATTGTGGTGCTTTCCCAGCGCTGCGGTGCCAGTGGCCACCCCCCGACAATTACAGAGCCAGCGCAAAACTTCTTACAAACTGTAATTACCCCTAAGAACTGTTTCCCTCTTCAGCAGCCCTTGCTTAGCGGGTGACCCCGCAATGTTGTGACAAACACCTTGTTTGGAAGGATTTTTCCATCTCTAGCTGTTCACCAAACATGCCACGGTCTCGGGTTTTGGCTGATTTTATTTCTTGTTTAAATCAGAGAATAGGTGAGATTATCTCACTCCCCTAAGCTGGCAGCTCACGCCGTGCAGGTGCTGGTTCTTGTGCCCCTGCACAGGTCGGCGTCCCCTGGTGCTGCGGCAGAGCCTCGATGGCAGTGCCACCACCATGTCCCCACAGTGTCACTGTGCCAGGTTGTGGCCCAACAGCATTTTGCTTCAAGAGAGCAAACTGTCCTGTTGATCCAGGAGGGACTGGATGCCTGGTTTATAGAGGGCACCTGAGCTTCCTCAATTCCAGAGACCTGTCCTGAGCTCCACTGAGCTGGTTCAGAGTCAGCTGCATTTTTTGTGGTCCTGATGCAAACCAGAAGGAAAGAACCAAGCTGGAGAGAGCAGGGGAAGGTGAAGAGCTTGTACAGAGGAGCAGGGAAATAGTAGTGGAGCTGTCAGGAGGTATTTATATAGCAGGTCTCCCCACCCATCTCCTGCCCAGCTGGGTGGGTCACTCCCTTGATTCGTAGGCGTGGCCGTGGCACCGACTAATTAGCCCCTGATGAGCTTCACCTGTGTAATCTGATTCCAGGCCCGCTTGGCTAATTGCGATCCGCACCTCATTTAATGAGCTACACGCGCTCAGCCCTGCTCTCTCCAAGCACCCGAGGCTCTCCTTGCCCCTCACAGAACCTCAGCAGGTCCCAGCCCTGAGTCCCTGTGGCCTGGCTGCTGCCGGAAGAGAAGCTGGCAGGGCTTGGACGGGGACACTCCCCTGCCATGGGGATGGAAGGTGGCACAGGAGACACAGGATCAGAGTGGTTTGGGTTGGAAGGGACCTTAAAGACCATCGTTTTTGAACCCCCTGCCATGGGCAGGGGACACCTTCCCTTAGATCAGATTGCTCCAAGCCCTGTCCAACCCGGCCTTGGACGCTTCCAGGGATGGAGCAGCCACAACATGCCACCAGCCCAGCCCTGCACGAACCTTGTGGAAGTCAAATGAGAGCAAAACACCAGGAAACTTTAATGACACTGATTAAGAGCGCTGCCAGCCTTCCTTAATTAAAGTCCAACGGGTTCCTTGGGCAGAAGGAGCCCATGGCCGTGATTTTCTCAGCAAGCTTATTTGGTTTGTTTTCCTGTGCATAAGGGGATGTTGTTGCCATCCCTCCAGGAGCTGGCAGAGCCTCTGTGCTCTTGTCACCCTGTAACAGCTTCCTGGATTAATGATTCTGCAAAGGGCTAATTCTTAAGAGGGCAATGTCTTTTGCAGGCTGGTATTGATCTTTGTCAGCTTCCCCTTGAAAGAAAGAAAATATTGGCTTATTTACAAAAGGCAGCTTTTTGCTGCTGGCAAGTCAGTCTTGAGATCCATGGCTGCTCACATCCCTTGGAAATTGGAAAAGCCAGGGGTAGTTCCTCGAGTGTCAAAATCCAAGTCCTTGAAGTTCAGCAGCCCCCACAGAGTGTCTGGGGGTGGGAGGAAATGGGTCTGGCTCTGAGCAGGTGGATGTGGGACTCTGAGTTGTGGGAGCAGGGCCAGAAATGGGAGAGCGGCTGTGAGGTCACTTCACAGCTAAAATACTGCACCTCACATTTGGGGTGGGTTCTGAAGTTGAAAAAAAAAAACGTTTTTTGACAGTATGTATTAAAGAGATGATTTTTTTTTAATCTTGTTTATGTTTATGTAACAGCAAAATAAAATACATAAAAAACATTCAAAATTGAAAATTATAAATAGTCTAAACCCTTAAAAATCATTCCAGCAGACAGCCAAGAAGATCCCTTCAGTAACCAGCCCTCTGCAGAAATAGCAATATTCCCACCACCAACGTTCCTTTCGCTGGCAGAAGGCAGCCCTGGGCACAGATGGGCAGCTGGGTGCCCCCTGTCCCTGTCCTCTATCCTCCCTCCCCTGGGAGGTGCCCATGGAGCCCCACACAGAGGAGCTGCTCCCTCGCTGTGATGCCTTATCAGGCCACCTAGAAAACAGAGACTAGACAAGAGTAAGGGAATAAAGGTGGGTATTTATTTGAAGGGCCTTCAAAGGCAGACCTCGGGAACCCAGAGGCTACTGCCAGGATGGACCCCAAGATGGACCCCAGGTCACGAGTTCTTCACACCTTTATAAGTTTGATCCATTTGCACATCAACTTTAATTCTCCAATTAAAGCTTCAGTTAATGATGTCATTTCTCTCTGCTCACCCCCCCCTTCCCAAGATGCTGGTTTACATTTTGGGCCTAGGACAGGCCGAGTGTCCTTGGAGGGCAGGCCTGGAGAGGGTTTGTTGTGTCCATCTGGCCTGAGAGAGCAGCAGCTCACAGACTACAAGAAACTTCAGAGTTATACTCTTGACAGTACAGGATTTTTAAATTATAAAAGTTAGAACTTAAGGCATCAGCTGCCTCCCTGAGACAAACCCTCAAAATATCTGCATGTGAACCAGCAACGTGGGGCTGAGGCACAGCTGCTCCCAGAGCACCCCGGAGCCCCTGTGTGTGTGTCCACATCTGACTGCACACACACACCAGGGGTGTTTGCACCTCAGCTAAAGGGGGAAACATGAATTATAACATGGAAAAAGATGCAGGAGAACACAGGGCTGCAGGAGGCTGCTGGGGTGAGCCTGTGCCTGCTGCTCCCAGGGCTGCCCCTCCTTCACCCCTCTCTGTGCCAAGAGTCTGGGCCAGCTCAGGGATGGCAGGAGCTGCTCAGCCCCCTGGCACAGCCCCTAAACTGCTGTGCTGCCCAGCCCTGAAATCCTCAGCTATTCTCTGCCTTGAGTTGGCCCCTTGGGAGGGCCACTGTTCCCATTGCTGCTGCCTGCCTGGCTCCCCGTGCCCAAAATCATCATCAAAGCATAGTAGGATGGTTTGGGTTAAAGGGATTTTAAAGCTCATCCAGTCCCACCTCTGCCATGGGCAGGGACACCTTCCACTAGCCCAGGTTGCTCCAAGCCCCGTCCAACCTGGCCCTGGGCACTTCCAGGGATGGGGCAACCACAGCTTCTCTGGGCACCCTGTGCCAGGGCCCCCCCACCTTCACAGGGAACAATTCCTTCCTAATCCCTTACCTAAACCTACTCACTGCCAATTTGATGTCCTGGAATTATTGCTGTGACCATTATGAGCATGTTTGGGGATGTGTCACTGAGCATTGAACTGGCCCAAACATTGATCCTTTCACATCTGACACAAAGTGACCGCGATGCCCTGACCGGACGTACCGGGAGTGCCCGTGCTGCCCACGCTGGTGGGCACTCGTGTCAGCCGGTCTGTGGGTCCCTGGCTCCACAGCCCCCATTCAGCACTGTGCTAAACAAACAATATTACACACTGAAACAAAAAAAAAAAAAAGTAAAAAGCTCTTCCACCCACTAACTCCTGCTGTGCAGAAGGTGCCAAATCAGATTACAGTGCACAGTTGCCACATTATCCTGTCTCGACTTCACTAACGCTCATTAAGCTTCTAAAATCCTTTTTATGGTGTTTATAACACCTCCAGAGGAGTTTACTGTGTAAATATTATTCTACCATTAAATCCTGCAACAAGGCAACCGTCAACAAGTGGAATTTGTAATGGGCCTGCCGAGAGGGCTCGGCTCGCAGGCTGCGGCGCCTGTGAAGTGAGGCCAACGAAAGCAGCCAAGAACACAGTACGGAGTGATAAAGCACTTCATTTTGATGCTTTAAATCTCCTACCACTTGGGCCTGCTTAATGTAACAGGCCCACTGAGACATTAGAGTTGGGCCTGGAGTCAAATAAGCTACAGGGAGCCACTTACTGAAAGCAGCCTTCCACGGAGCGGCTGCATTAGCGGTTTAACCCGGCTAATCCGGCCCGGAGCCTCCATGGGCCAATGCGTGCCCAGCCAGCAACAGGGCACAGCCCAGTGCCCCTGGGCAGCCTCTGCCCTTGGCCCTGTGTGGGGATGGGACACTGGTCCCCCCTGGGTGAGGGTGGGTGTCCCTTGGCTGCTGGTGCAGCTCAGGGATGCTCACACAGTCGGGGAGCAGAGGATGCTGTGGCTGCACCAAGCCAGGCCCTCTGCCAGCCGGGTGAGGCAGGAGCACCACAGCCCTTCTCCCTGCTCCCAGCCCCTCATCACACCCAGCAGGGACAAAACAGATGCAAAGAGAAGAAGTCGCCTGGGAAAAAGCAAAAGGAAACCAAAATCAGAGAGGGGAATGTGGGCAGAGGGAAGGAAGGGAGGAGAGTCCCTGAAGGTCCCGTGGGTGTCTGCTCCCAATACTGGGATGGGCACGGGGCAGCAATGTGTCTCTGCTCCCTTCCCAAGAGCACCCAGCAGCTCACACCAGGCTAATCACCAATTTGCTCCTGCTTCAGTGGCAGAAAATCAACCCAGAAATAAACATAAAGGACTTCAGAATGATTAAAAGGCTGTATGGGGACAAGTCTGAAACGCAACTGAAATACTGTTTCATGCTAAGTTGTGGAACCTGTTTCCCTCAAGCTTTCCCTCCAAAAACAAAGGCAGAACCCCGAATTTGGCTTAACTGATAAAAGCCCTTTGTGATGAAAAAGTCTCGGTTTGAAAATGGCAATCCGAGACACTTTGAGGTTTTGGACAAAAACCAATCATCCCTCCCTTTTTGGGCCAAAATCTCAGTCCAACTCAAGACAGAGTTTACTGATCACTTTGTTTCCTCCCAGGAGTGAATGCCCATCCCTGCAAGGCGTCTTTCCCTCACTGGAACTCACAGGAGCACCCACTGCCCGGCCCTGGGCAGCGGCCCCGGCGTGCCTTGGCATCCTGCGCCTGCTTGGGAGCAAAGATGACCAAGTTTGGGAATGTTGCTCGATAACTTTCACCATGTGTGTTGCTGTCTCTGGGTCAGTGCTGGCGGCCGAGCCCCAGGCAGGCTCAGGTTGGCCAGGCTCCTCCTGGGACCCCTGTGCCGGCTGCAGCCCCGGCACTGCCACCTCGCCCCTTGCTCCCCCCAGCCCTCTCCTTCACTCACCACACAGGAAGGAGAAGCATCCCTGGGAGCTGGAAATCACCAGCACCTGGCACAGCTGCTGCACGAATTCCAGGTTTCAAGCAATTTTTTGGAAGGAGAGCAGAAGCAGAGATTTTTAATTTGTGTGTGGAGGAAGGGGCTGGAAACCCTCGCTGCAGCTTGACTAAAACCTTTGAATTTTGACAAAATCCCTTGGATTTCGTTTTGATTTTGACTTCAAGCAAAATAATTCATCATGCAAAATTAATGTAGAAGACAAGAGTAACAATGCAAAACACAAAACATAATGTGATAAATAATGAAACTATTGAAATACGGGCTGGTTCAGAATTAAAAATTGAAACGATTTGATATGAAAATGTCACACAGGATGCTACATTCTTGTCGGATCTTTTTTCCAGTTTTTCTCCAACATGAAACTCTGCTGCAATCGGGCCCATCCCGGAGAGCACCGAGGTGCTGGGGGTGGGATGGAGCCATGGAGGAGTCGCAGCAATAAAACCCTGGTACAACACCACAGTGAGGGGCCAGTCAAAAATGCCCTCCTAATCAATATAAATTGTTTGGTTAGCCCTGATAAACACTGAACACCTGCTTCTGGAGAAAGATGAGTGACAGCCCCACACTGGCAGCTCTCTCCATCCCAGCCTGGGGAACAGCCTGGCCCTGGCATGCCTAGGGATGCTGGGGACACCAGGACCTGTGACCCTCCAGCTGCCACCATTGTCCCTGTGGTCAGCAGGGTCTCTCCATGTTCCAAATGTTTCTTCTCCTGGCTTTCATGGCACAGTGACCACCCAAACACAGCTAAGAAGAGGAGGGCACCTGTGGGTGCAGAGGTGCTGCTGGGCACTGGAAGATGGATGGATGGAGGGATGGGTGGATGGATGGATGGATGGATGGATGGATGGATGGATGGATGGATGGATGGATGGATGGATGCTCCTGTGCACTTTGCACAGTGCACTTTGGATGTGCTCAAAATACCCTGACCTGAGCAGAAGCGTGTGAGGAAACAGAGTGCTGAGGGCATTCCTGAGCCTGGAGAATGCTAATTAAAGGCTTTCCTTCAAAAGGCAGGCTGGGATAAGGATCCCAATTATCCCAACAGGGACAGGGATTTTAATGGGCACCGGCACACCCAACAAAGGTCTGCAGGCTGCTCCTGACACAATCCCATTCAGGCAGCCTTTATGCAGCCAAGGGCAGGGGTTTGGGAAAGCCAGCTTCCCTCGGGGTAGGGGGTGTCTGGGCCTTTAGGAGAGCTCTGGGGCAGGGAGGCACCGAATTTCCCCCTGCCTGTTCCAGACACTGCACCCCAAGGGAACACCATGCATGGACACCTCAGCACTAACAGAACGCCCACCACTGTGCTGCTGCCATGGATGCTCTGCTGGCCTTTCCCAGCATTCTTGTCCCATGGTGCCACTCCCAGCCTGGTGCCAGCCTCCACCTCCATGCTGTCGCGCCACGGTGGCACCAGCAGCCGTGCCACGGCCCCGGTACCTGCCTGGGGAGCCGTCAGGGCAGCGGCTTCATGGCAACCACCCAGGCACGGCAGCGGCAGCGGCACAGCGGTGACTCAGCCGGCAGGAATGTGGGAGTTCTGCGCTGAAAGCCTTTTAATTCCAGCCTGGTGATGAATGGGCAAGGCCTGAAATGAAATGTTCGGAGGCTCAATGTACCGGGCCTCCCGCTTGTAATTATTTTTGTACAGAATATGTCAAGTGTCGTGCTTCACAAGAACTCGTTTAGCATGCAAACATTTTGTGATTAAGTGAGGCTTACTTAATTAAGCACTTTGTAATGACTCTTAAACCAAAGAGTAGTGGATTAGTGCGTCCTATTTGTGTCTATCATGTTAAAGGCGCCGTAATAACAGGTTGCTGCAGACAATTAGGGTTAGAATACAGAGTGGATGGAGGGAGAACCAGCAGGCACCCGGAGCCCCGCCACTCGCTAATGTCACCAGTTAAAGCCGCCTCTGCGGGGACAATGCGAGCCCGCTCCTGCATCTGCCACCACACCCAGCCCCGTGGCCACGGCCGAGCCCTGGCGCTTTGCACTGCTTGATGTCACTCACCAGTACAGTGCCCGAGGGGTCCCACAGCAAACAGGCCAGGTAGGGTGGGCATCACCCCGGGAAAGGGTCCCTGCCCCAGCAGAGAGCTCGAGCACGTGCTTGCCAAGACAGGGGCGGGATGAGGATTTTCCTGTGGCCGTACAGTGCAACACCTGCACGCTGGCACTGCCAAAGCACACGCCCCGTGCGTGCTTTCAGCCCCTGGATTTAGCGGCTATGTAGCTGTGGCACTCAGGGACACGGCTTAATGGTGGCCTTGGCAGCAGGGCTGGGGGAGCGGGTGAGGGGCACAGGGCCGGGGGCAGTGGCGGTGCTGGCGGGTCGCTCCGAAGCTGCCGAGGGTTTTCCATGGAAACCACCCGGCAGCAAGCCCAGAAATGCCACTTGTTTGTACCCAACAGCCTCAGCACAACCCTCCCGCCCACCCGGCCACAGTGGGTGGCCCCACATTTCTCACCAGTGACATCGGCTCCCCGCTCCTTGCTGCAGGGAGAGAGGACAGATTATCTCATTACTCCCCAGCCACTAATTCGGTTAAAGGACAAAGCAAGCGGCACATCCCTGAGGAGACACGGGGAAGGTGAGAGGCAGCGCGGGCCCTGCAAACACATCACGCCCCAGGACCTGTGTACGAACAAATCACACCCCAGGACCTGTGTGTGCTCACGTCACACCCCAGAACTCGTGCTGGGACAGCACTGGGCATGAGGCACCCTGGAGCATCACCCTGCCATGGACACAGCCCCACAGCTGCACCACTCGCAGGCTCCATCCCATGCTCGAGGCTCACTGTGGCTGTTCAGGGAGTAGAGCAGTTTTATCAGGTTTTTTAGTTTCTCTAAATTGCCCTTTTTTAGCCCTGGCACCTCTCTCCACCCTAAAAGGGAGGGAGCAGCTCAGGGGCACCCCGAGTGCGATGCCCCAGAGGAGAGGGTCTCGCTCCCTCGCCCCCGACCATGCAGGCTGCTCCCTCATTAGCAGAGTTAATAAACCCGACACTGTAATTTACTGGGTTTGCTTTTCCCTTCACCTTTGGAACAGGAAGAAAAGCAGGAGTCACTGCTCCTGGAAAACCTTCCCTTTGAGCTGAGAAACATTTCTGAGTTCGGTAAATAAACATCCCCACCTGCGCGTGCACAGGGCAGTGGAGCTCAGGGCCAGTCTGATACAGTAAGAGCAATTCACCTTTTTTATCTCAAAAAGCACAAAACTCTTTTTTTTTCCCTTGACAAGCCGGTGCCAGGAGCAGGCAGTGCCCCGGGAGGCAGCACGGGTGGTGGGGAAGGCTCGTGGCTCACAGCTCTGATCCCACGTGGCCCCTTGCCCCCAGCTCCCGGTTCTCAAATGCTCAGAAGACAACAGGTAATAAATCTGGATATTTTACATTTTTTCATTTCCTCTTACCTCACATTTAATGAGATTTTACCCTTAACAAAGGTACTATTGAAGCTGACTCTTAAACAAGGCCAGACAAGGGTTGGGATATTTTGGGGATGGGTGGGGGAGGAGGGCTGCAAGAGATGGGGGCAGGGTGAGGAAAAGGGAGCTTTAGAGGAGGGTCAGCCTGGCTTTTGCTCAAGATTTAAGTGAAGGTTTAAAAGTGATTTTGTTTTGCCACACACCCGAAACCCATCCCAGTGTTACCAGGGATGAACCTGGTTTTAGCAAGTCCCAAAGCAGCTCAGGCATCCAAGATTTGGCACTACAGGGACCACAGCTCCATCACTGCAGGTGGAATTAGACTGGTGGGAGCCAGTCAAACACCTCTGCTGGGCATGAGCAGAGGGATAAACACGAGGCAAGTCACGCTGTGCCAGGGGCTGGGCACTGCTCACTGTGCTGCTGGGAAATTCCGTGCGCTCATCTGTCCCTGCCTGGGCTTACCTGACTCTTCCAGCCCTGCCTGGGGTAACCTGCTGGTCTGTTCCGTGCCTGGGGTTTCCTGGCTCTTCTAACCCCAAGCTGCACGTGGGCAAGACATGTCAGCTTTTTCCAGAACTGAACCCATCCCCCTGGAACAAGCAGCAAACCCAGCAGATCTTAAACCAGAGGAAGAAAATTCCCGAACTCCAACTGCGGCTCCGAACTCAAGAGAAGCCAAAACATCTCGTGAAACCTCGCACTCCACAAGGTTTTCCCAGCCCTAAATACTTGATATTTTAGTAGCTGTTGAATTTAAGGAGTTCAGTGTTGCCGTGAAGGCGATTAGTGAGGAGAGAGAAGGAGGGGATCAAAGCTCCCTGGCCTGTGAGCACTCTCAGAGGAGGCTCCAGGTAGCAAGATCCTCTCATCCTGGCTGTGATCACGGTGGCTCTGCACACACTCCCCTCTCTTCCTCTCCCTTTTGTTCTCATTGCCAGTTGCTTTGTATATCTCCTCCTATTTTTTGTGTCACAACTCCTCCTATTTTTTGTGTCACAGAAGAAAGAAAAGAAAGAAAGAAAGAAAGAGAAAGAAAGAAAGAAAGAGAAGGAAGGAAGGCAGGAAGGAAGGAAGGCAGGAAGGAAGGAAGGGAGAAAGCAAAGCAAAGAGAAAAGAAAGGAGAAGAAAAGAGAAGAAAAGAGAAGAAAAGAGAAGAGAAGAGAAGAGAAGAGAAGAGAAGAGAAGAGAAGAGAAGAGAAGAGAAGAGAAGAGAAGAAAAGAGAAAAAGAAAAAGAAAAAGAAAAAGAAAAAGAAAAAGAAAAAGAAAAAGAAAAAGAAAAAGAAAAAGAAAAAGAAAAAGAAAAAGAAAAAGAAAAAGAAAAAGAAAAAGAAAAAGAAAAAGAAAAAGAAAAAGAAAAAGAAAAAGAAAAAGAAAAAGAAAAAGAAAAAGAAAAAGAAAAAGAAAAAGAAAAAGAAAAAGAAAAAGAAAAAGAAAAAGAAAAAGAAAAAGAAAAAGAAAAAGAAAAAGAAAAAGAAAAAGAAAAAGAAAAAGAAAAAGAAAAAGAAAAAGAAAAAGAAAAAGAAAAAGAAAAAGAAAAAGAAAAAGAAAAAGAAAAAGAAAAAGAAAAAGAAAAAGAAAAAGAAAAAGAAAAAGAAAAAGAAAAAGAAAAAGAAAAAGAAAAAGAAAAAGAAAAAGAAAAAGAAAAAGAAAAAGAAAAAGAAAAAGAAAAAGAAAAAGAAAAAGAAAAAGAAAAAGAAAAAGAAAAAGAAAAAGAAAAAGAAAAAGAAAAAGAAAAAGAAAAAGAAAAAGAAAAAGAAAAAGAAAAAGAAAAAGAAAAAGAAAAAGAAAAAGAAAAAGAAAAAGAAAAAGAAAAAGAAAAAGAAAAAGAAAAAGAAAAAGAAAAAGAAAAAGAAAAAGAAAAAGAAAAAGAAAAAGAAAAAGAAAAAGAAAAAGAAAAAGAAAAAGAAAAAGAAAAAGAAAAAGAAAAAGAAAAAGAAAGAAAGGCCATATTTTAATCTGCTCTGAGGTTTTTCAAAGCTGTTTTTCAGGGCCTGGTTGCACTGCCAGTAACCTGCACAGGTAAATGCACCCACCAGGGAAAGGGGAAGAGCACAGTACAGGTGTGATCATAAAAAGAGCTCAGTACAGGTGTGATTAGGGGAAAAAGCACTGTACAGGTATGACCACAGGGGAAGAGCACAGCCCCTGGGGGCAGCCTGGCTGCAGCCAGCCCCCTGCAGCCAGCCCTGACATCTGCAGTGCTGAGCTCCAGCCCGTGGGTCTGGAAAAGCGCTGCTCCAGTTTAGTAACTCCCGGCCGCTGGCAGCTCCCCGTTAAATCGCAGCGTTAATCAGAAACACATTGTCCATATTGTCAACACTTCGTTTAACCACTTCTATAAATTCAGTATTAGTGTTAAAAAGATTCTGATTTGATGGATGAAATAGTCATCCTCCTGCAAGCCAAACCCAATAAAAGTGAGCTAATAATTCATGGGAATAAGGCAGAAGATACTCCACAGAGGCACAAATGGGTGAGATTTCCCTTCATTTGCGTCCGGTTGGAAAGAGCGGCCGGTGCCGACAGGAGGATGGGGGAGGAGAGCAGCTCTGTGCCGGCTCCTCCGGGAGCTGCTCGTCCCCTGTGGCACGTGGAATGATCAGGTTAGAGCACAGAGCCCCAGAACTGCACATCCACACGTGACCAGGCGTTGAATGGGGTGAATACACCGGGAATGTTTCATCCTTTAAACACAGAACAAGCTGCCCTGGCACGACGGCTCTTCCAGGCCTTTCCTGGCTTTGTCACCAAGAAGCTGGTTTGGGGGCATATGTGAGTTATCTCATTATTATCATTTTCATTAGTGCCTCTCTAGTCAGCCCTCCCTCATTGGGATTAGCTGGGGGAATATCCGTGGGAATCAGATATCCTGGAGCCAGCCAGAGCTTGCTGTCCAGCCCACTCTGCCCGAGCCATGCCTCACCATCTTGATGCTCCCCAGCCCGGCCAGCAAGGGGGAAATACCCTGCTATTCCAAGCAACAGGACCTTTAAACAAGTCTTTAAAGCCTCAGCACATAGGTCTGGGTCACCCCTGTGGGCTGGATCCGGGGCAGCTGCAGGGAAGCAGGGCTCGGAGGCAGCGGGAGAGGAGCCAAGGCACGAGGGATACGGCGCCGGAGCGGCTCCGAGCGCAGCGCTCAGCATCCAGCCACCCACATCCCTGCGATCCTGCCGGCCCAGGATGGGCACAGCCAGGAGCTGGGTCCTGCTTGTGCCCCTCAGGCTTGGCCACAGCTCCTCCAGCGTGTCCCCAGGAGTGGCATCAGCCCGGGAAGCTCCGCGGTGACCCGAATTCCCCACCCTTCTTCCCCTTAATAACAAGTCAGGCCTCAGATTCCCGGTGTAATTGCACGAACCGAGGGACTTTCAGCACTTCTCATCCTACACAAATAGTTTCCATTTTGATTCCCAATCTCCTCAACAAAGTATTTGAAAGTTGTTGTTTTTACTGCAATATGAGTATGAAAAAAAATAGCTCCACTCAGTGAACTTGGAAGTAATGGAATAATAATCCAACAACACAAGCCTTCTTGGAAAACTCTTCTGAGAATACCAGTGCCCTTGGGCATGTCTAGAGCCTTGTTTATTAAAACAATATAGTTTAAGAATTAATGCATTTATAAAGCAGGACTTATTACATAAGAATATTGTGCTTCTTTCATCGTTGCAAAGGATCTGGTTACTAAATTAATGTAACCCATTTGAAAGGTTTTTCTCTTAATCTTATTTGGATTTAGGTAGCTGTTTTTGAGAAAAATATGGAAGAGGGGATAAAAGGAAACCTTTGCACAAATACTTCTGTCAGCCAAACTCTTCATGGGTTCTGCTTCTTCAACTGAAGAATGCAAGAAGAGATCAAAATTAGGGGAAATAAATCACATTTCCAGAAAAATCTGTATTTGTGTTGGAACAGAGAATGTCTGACAGAGCAGAGAGATATTAGAGGACTGGGCAAGTTGGGAAGAACTCAAAGCAAATGAAGGTTCCAATTCTGCAAACAATTATGCCTGTGGTAATTGGGCTGCGTGAGCCAGGCTGGCTCTGCCTTTGCTGGGCACTCCCGTGGCTGCAGGACCAGCGCTCCAGTGGCACCAGCCCTTGCTGGGAGCACTGGGACAGAGCTGCTCCCAGGCTCTCTGTGGGAAAGGGTGGCCATGGCCAGGACCCTCTGCCTGTGTCTCTGCCAGCTCCTGAACTGCCAAGGGGCTGAGGAGGAGCCTCAGCCCATGTGCCACCACACCGGGGCTCATCCTGCTGCTCTGGCCCTGCCCCGCTCCTGGCAGCTGCTTCCCTCCTTCCCAAAGGCCCCAGGGGTTGTTGGGCTGCTCTGCTTTGGATCGGGCTGCTTTTCCTCTTCTTCCAGGAACGTGGTGTGATAAATCAAGGGAGATGAGCCAGGCTGCTGACAGCACCTGGAAGGAGCCACCGGGCTGGCTCATCTCCTGTCTCCCAAGGGGGCTAGGCATGGAGCAGGGATGGGATGGGATGGGATGGGATGGGATGGGATGGGATGGGATGGCTGCCTCCTCTGGCAGCCAAAACCATCTCCCATCCAACACTGCGCTTCTCCAGTGAGGTGCCCTTTGCCATCTCCAGTCCTTGTGCTGTGGAGGCCCTGGGGGGATTATTTCAAAGTCCCTTTTGGCTGTAAAAAGTCTGGATTTCATAAGCCCTTTTCAGCGTGAATTTTTTGCAGTTTTTCACAGTGATATCACTTTAAGGTTTTCCGTAGCCGCAGAATTTCTTCCAATTAATGGAAAAAACATTAATGTCCATTTAGGAAAATAACTTTTCCATTGCTGAAGAAACTCTCTGGTTGTGCCTCAGGCAGCAACAGGCTCTGGATGAGCAGGTCCTGGAGAGCCCCAGAGAACCACACAAGGGGCTGGGACAGCCCTGCTGAGCCCAGGGTGCTCCGTGATGTGCCCTGGCCACGTGCCAGCCATGCTGTACCATCCGTGCCCAGGTGTGCTCCCCACCACCTCCTACCCCAGGGGCTGGGGGTCACCAGGGCTGGCAGAACAACCAGAGGCACTTTGGCTTCCCTCAGACAACCCAGACCTGCCCTTTGCCTGTGCAGGAGTCAATGTGCCAATAGATGTCCCAGGCTGTGATATGGATGGTGGAGTCTGCCTTCAGCAGCTGGGCTCACCGTGGTACAAGACAGGAAAATACCATGTATAGAGCTCCATGGGGAAGTTTCCAAACAGCAAGGAAAAGCCACATCCTGTTCCTTCTGGAAGTTAAACCAGAATTCATATCTGACATCAGTGACACTGAGAAACCTGCATGGCAGCACAGCTCCTGGCAAAGAGCACCCTGGGCTTCTTGAAAGATGGAAACCAGCCAAAAAGGTATTTCTCCAGCTGGTCCCAGCTCCTGGGATGTCACTGGGAAGCACAGCTCGTGCCTGGATGCAGCCCTGAGTGTGCTGCCAGCATAACCTGGTGCTGGTGCTGGGACAATGGTCAGTGTCAGCCTGGCATAGGGCCTGTGATCCACCCCTGTCTGGTAAGGGACACCAGCACATTCAGGGATGTTATCTGGGAAAGATAAATATCCCGCCTCATAAGTGACATGATTTTAGCAGGATGGATTGTCATGGAAAAGCTGCCTGGAGGACCTGCCCTTGCTGGAGAGTCTGAAGCAGCAGCAGACACGCAGCTCTGAGGAATTTGAGACTGCTGTGAGAACATCATCCTGCTCCTCCCCATTATTCCAAATAAAAGGAATTATGGGTTTTTTGGTCCCTGATAGGTTCAGTCAGTCCCCAGGACAGTGCTCAGACAGTGTAAACAGGACACGCTTTTTAAGGCTGTAAATACAATTTATGACTGCTGCAGCCTGCAGTGCTCGGAACACGGGACCCTTTCAAAAGCACGTGTGCCTTTTCCTTACTTAGAGGTTTCACCATTTGGGAACATTTGATCCCCTGTCAGTTTTTGGGATGCCAAAACGCCTGTGAACAATGTTGAAAAGCTGACAAGCATTTCAGTGACCTGCTCTGCTCCCCTGTGCCGTGTGCTGCTGTGTTCTGCACGCTCAGTTCAGACACACGTCCTTCCACGGGGCAGAACTCAAGCCTGCGGTTCATTTTCAGCCTGTGTGTTGCACAGGACTAGGGTGTGACCTGCTGCGGCCAGTGTTCCCAAATTTGGCTTCTACCTAGAAATAAATTCACTTTCTCCACTCGCTCACAAGTTCTGTGACCAAGAATCTTCTTTCAAGCACCTAGGGGAAAATGTGGGGTGGAAAAACAGGGGGAAAGAGAACAGCAACGAACAACTACACAAGACTTTGCTGAAGGTATTCCCGTATTTCCCTTTCCCGGGGGATGTCCAGCTCCTCCCAGCCTGTGCTGAGTGCAATGGGCAGCCCCCATGTGCCCCAGGCCCCTCAGCCCCGGCTCATCCAGAAGGGCTGAGGAGGTGGAAACTTCGCTCCTTCCAGCTTCAGTTTTCAGTTGAAACCCTTGGCGACGTTTCTGTTTTGCTTAAGATCAAGTTCCACCTTCTCCCCGTGGTGCAAGAGCTTGGCCCGGGTCTCAGAGGTCTCTGGCACTGGCAGCAGCCTCCGGAGCAAGTGGAACTCTCGGGGTGATGGGAGGAACTGCTCGGTGCTGTTGGCTCTGCCGGGGAGCAAACCCCATTCGCAGACACAGACTGAGCAAAACCATCTCCTGTCCCCGTGGCGTGGAGGCAGTGAAGGTTCCCGGGGAGAAAACAGGACAGAGGCAGCCTGGGGAGCAATGGGGGGAAACCTCATCCTGATAGTGGGGGGGGGGACAGGAGCATCCCCCTCCCCAGCCCGGAGATGAGACTGTTAAATCCAGTGACAGCACAGAGAGGGATTTTCTCTCAATAAAGTCTTAAAGGGTTTTAAAGACTTAACAAAAATAGCTTTGAACGGTGTCTGAAATGGTTCAGAGCTGGGGTTCGAGGCTGTGAGCAGGAGCTGTAGGAAATTTTCTGATGGAGCATTTCCATTGGAAATGGCGGTTTCAGGGAGCTGAGGACATTTCACAGGGACAGATCGATTCCAAGGACATTTTACCGTGGATTTTGTTTTGCTGCTGCCGGTAGTTTCCTTCGGTGTTGATCTTTGCATTTCACCAAATATTTAACAAGCAACAATAATATTTGTAAAGAATATCGAATTTCAGCAAACTTTGAGGCACAACTTTCTCGATTTCAGAGCACCATTTTAACAACCATTTTCCGCACAGGACACACGCTGCTTTCCAGCTGGTTTTGATCTCCAAATGCAAAGCTTCACTGTGGTTGTTGCTTTGAATGATGTCAATTCAGGATGATGAAAGCACTGGTGGTGACGTCGTTCCTGCTGTTTGGCCACGGGAAGCTCCTGCCCTTGGTGGCATTGGCACACAGAGCACCGGGGGCTGCAGGAGCCCAGTGACAGCGGGAGGACAAAACGGTGCCACATGCGTGGCTCTGTGTTGTTATTCTCCTTGGCTGTGCGTTATTTTTCTCCTTGGCTGTGCCTCCTGACTCTTCCAGGGGTCCCCACATGCCCTAAGCCGAGGGAGCAGCAGGAGAAGCTGAGGGGAAGCAGAGCAGTGGGAGCCCCACAGCCCCACAAGGCAGTGTCTGTGAGGGACCCCATTCCCGCAGGAATGTCCCCAAAGCATCCCAGGGCAGCTGGAAGGGCTGGCAGTGCAGCAGGAGCACCCAGACAACCCTTCCCAGGGGGATTTATTTTTTGGACTGCTCCCTTGCCAGAGGTTGATGAACCAGGACCTTAATTGGCGTGAATATGGGGAAACCGGGCTGAAATCAGGGAGAGGGAGAAGTGACTCCTGTAAGCACCTTGCAGGCACCCACAGCACCCGGGTTCTGCAGAAGGGCAGAGCCGGGGAGAAGACCCCGGAATGCCCAGGAAAACTTCCAGAGGCGCAGGCGACCGCGGCGTTGAACTCCTGCGGGATTTGTCAGCAGTGCGATAAGGGCGGCGATAGGGGGATAACGGCGGCGATAGCGCTGCCATCGGAGCTGATGGTATCGCGCCGAGGCTGAATGGGCTCCGGGAAGCTTGGAGCTCTCCTTTGGAGCCTGAAGCAAAATAAAGCCCTTGGTACAATAAGCGGATCAGATAAGCCAGGAGAAAAATGGAATTGCATAAAGTAAAAATAACTCATCTCTCTGGTTTTCACCGCACACAAAAAGCAAAAGCTGATCCTGAAAGATACCTGATGCTGCCGCTCTGGGGATCTTGCTTTTAGGAAAACCAGGGAGATCTGGAGCTGGAGTCAGCGCATCGCCTCTTGCTATCCTTCCAATAGCACGCAGGGAAGCTCTGAAACCCAGGAAATGCTAAAGACTATATTTTATTACATTTTAAAGAGACAAAAATCCTCTGGCTCGAATCCGCTGCGCAAAATAAACACAATTTGAGTTCTCTCTCCGCTCGCCGGGGCACTAGCTCCGTGCACACAGAGTGACTGTAACATAACGCTTTCCTAAGGGCTCCCAAGCTCCAGCGGGGCCCCAGCCTGACTTGGGGAAGGAATTGGGTTCACATAACCCTCACTTAAAAAATAGACTGGCACATTTTTGCTTTATCAAACTCTATTTGCAAAAGACTAGGGCTAAATGATCTGAAAAGGTTATTTTGAAACAGGGTCACCCTCACTGCCACAGGTCTAATAAAACAAAACTATGGCCAAATTAGAAACATATTTCATCTAATAGGGGAAAATATAATTGGTGAATCTGTCTGGTGTTTGACCTACAGTATTTATGCTAAATGAAAGTTTAAATATATCACAATGCGGCACGAACAAGAAAAGCTGCATTCACTCTCTGTTCTGTGGTTTGATCCCTTCCCCTTAACCCTTAGCTCTGCACGAACGCCAACATCAGCATTAGCTTTGGCCGTGCTGCTCAGATGCTGTGAAAGCGAAGGGATGGCCAAGGGCTGCAGGAGTGATGAGTGATTCTGGGAAAATACCCGGGAAACCAGAGCGGGGTTCAGAAACTGCAGTGGGGTGTCCCTCTAAAACTGAGGCCCCTCGGCGTGGGGAGTCTGACACCCAGCTCTGACACTCTCCGTGTGCCTGGTGAGATTTGAAGCCAGGACCTGACTGATACTGGACAGGAGGGTGAGGGGTCACTGTGTGGGGGTCCTGGCTCTGCCATGCTCGTGACACACAGAGCCGTGTGAGCACGGAGTGGGCACCATAAAAATAGGGATCCTGCATCATCAGAGTGAAAATATCACGCCCTGGTCATGAACGCAGCGTGCAGGGCTGGTGCTGAGCTCACGTGCACTCACTGATGATGCAGGAGGTGCAATTTGTGGTCAACCAGCTGTTTGTAATTCCCATCGCCCAGAGAGCCCCTCCTCCCACCCCCAAATAATTTATGTTCCGCATAAAAGCGAGAGGATCCTTGAGCAGCAGTGATGGATGAAGGAGATTATTAACAAGGATATCATTTTAAGAGAGTCTGTCTTTTGGTTCCTCGCAGTTACATAACATTTCATAAATTTCATAACAGATTGGTGCCTGCCTGGTTCACCTGGCAGCAGCACCTCGGCCAGCCCACTGGGATCACAGGGTGCCATGCCCTGAACCCCAGGCCGAGCAGAGTTCCTGGGCTCCATCCACAGGGATCTGCCTTCCGTGGACCACATGGGTCCTTCTTCCCCAGTCCTGGGCCTGACTCAGGTGAAAACAGCTGGAACAACCGCAAGAGAATGTTGTCATCGCCTCTTGCCGATGCAGAGAGAGGATCAGGTGAGCTTTTGGCAACGCGGGCGAAACAAGCACAGTTTATCCAGGTCTAGACACCAGCTTCAAGCCCCAGTGTTGGCGTCAGTGCTGCGGAGGCCTCATCCAGAGTCCCCATCCCCAGCCAGGAGGAGAAGCCAGCCCACCTCCAGCCCCTGCCCACCCCCCACCCCTCGGCTGCCCCCAGCATGATGGTCTGGTTGGACCAACGGCACCAGGCACCTTCCAGGCACGGCCCCCTCCATCCACAGCTCCCTGCCTTCCCTGCCTGCAGCCCCCACCCGGAGCTGTTTCGGGGGATAGCCTCCCTCGCCCTCGCACGGGGGAGGAGCAGGATGGCAGGGACACACGGAATCCGTGAGGAGCTCTCCTGACAGGGACATGTGCTGCTCCCTGCGCTCCCCTGCGCTCGGCAGAGCCCTGTAGCTCAGCCAAACGCACGCAGCTATGATTCATCCCTCACAGGAGTTCAGGCTGAAAACAAAAATCTCAACCAAACAATCTTTTCAACTCCAAGCCCCAGTAAATGGCCTCCTCGGGCGGGAGCAGGGAGGCACAGCTCTTCCCACTGGGACACCTGGGGAGCACAGAGCAGGGGCAGGACTGGGCTCTGCTCGCTGGGCCTTGCTGTGCCAAGTGAGACACGGTGAAATCCCAAGCAGAGCAGCAGGACTGCGACCATGAGCTGAGAAAATGGACTGGGAACAGAGGGATCTTCTTTCTTTTCCTTTATTTCCCCCTCCTTTTTTTTTTTTTTTTTAAACCTTCATGCGGAATAGAAAGGGGCTAATTAAATTCTTTTGCTGAACATATTTAGCGAGTCTTTCAGAGAAGTGATTGCGTTTGGCCACAGTCCAACAGCCAGGAGATAGGATTGTGCTCAGGAACAGGCAGAGCAGAGCGCTGATTTAGGAGGATCCAGGCAGATCCCAGCTGACAGGGTCTGGCCTGTCTCAGGCACTGTGGGAGGAAGGATGAGGGTGGCCAAGGTGGCTTTCTCGAATTCCTGGTGCGTGAGGTTAAGGCGGATCTCGTCTCCGTGACATCCTCCGGGGTTTAATTTACAGCGTGCCCCGAGCGCGCGCCCACAGCCCCGAGCGCGCTGCCTGCCTGGCACTGAGTTATTGTTCAGTCAGCACCGAGCATCCCATGCATCCCAAAATCAGCAAAACCGCTTCTTGCACCAGCAGCCCCGCGGCCCCGCTCAGCCCTGCGCCAACACCAGCTGATGCAATGGCTCCCAGCCTCGTTCATATTCAACAGGCACCAAAACCACGTCTAATGCTGGGCTGAGCTGGTTTCCAGGCTGATTTCCAGCTGAAGTCCAGGCTCTCTTACTGGGTGCTGGTTGTCCCAGGGTCAGGACCCTCCACGCAGGGCTGTGGAAGGATGTGTGCTGCCCACTGCAAGCACTCCCAGCCGGGGGCACGGCACCGAGCACCCCTCCGGAGACTCAGGGATGCTCTGCAAGCATCAGAACCCCAGGGCCACAGCACCAGCACAGCCAGGGGGTGTTCCTTGCCTGTGCCATGGCCAAGGAGGAGGCACAAGGCAGCCCAGCCCTGAAATGCCCCTGCATTCCTGTGGCAGGGGGCTCCCCTCAGCCAGCCCCTGTCCCAGGACTCACGGGACACCCTCCCGGTGCAGCAGCTGCCCGGCGGGACCCCGGCCCCTGCGGGCGGGCACATTTACATCGCCTCAGCACATTTCCATCTCTTCACCTATTTCCGGGGCAAATTGCCTGGTTTTATGGCGCCTGACTGGCTCCCTCGGGGACAGCATTAGACGGGCAGGCAGTGAACCACGACAAGAGGTTTTGCTTTTCCCACAAGGTTCCTGTGAGAAAGCCCTCCTTTCTCTCCCCCCCACCCCCACCCCTTCTTCTGCCTTCATCTCATCTCCAAGGGCGCTGTGCTCAGTCCCTCCAACCCGCAGGTGCTGGGGAGCCCCACGTTTCTCCAGAGCACCCACCAGCACCAAGAGCTGCACCCCGGTGCTTGGCTGCTCTCTCGGCAGGGTTTTCTCTCAGATTTCAGCTCCTTGGTGTGAGTGGCCCTTCTGCAGGAGAAGCCTGGAAATGGCTCTAAAGCCTGAGATGTGCCAGGTACGAATCCTGTTTCCTTCATCCCAGGGCCCTGAGCATGACCAGCCTCAGGGCACCGAGGGCTCTGCCAACACTGGGGTCTGGCAGCCGGCACCACACCGTCCCCAGTGCTGCTGTGTGTCAGGAGGGGACCACGGGACCCCCAGACAGCCCTGCTTGAGTCAAGCTGTGTCCTGGGGCAGTGGCTGCAGTGACTGTGCCGCCCAGCAGCATTCCCAGGAGCATTGGAGATCCCATGGGAGCACTGGAGATCCCATAGGAGCCAGAGCCCCAGCAGGGCCAGTTAGACAAGCAGGATGGTGGCCAATGTCCCCCGCACACACTCCTCAGAGTTGGGACTCCCACCACCTCACTCACACGAGGCACTGGGCTGGGAACAGCCTAACGGAGACGGCTTCAGCCCCAGCAGATGTTTCAAATTTGTTGCTAACCCATATTTATTTGGACTGATAATAGCAGGCAGCCCTCCGGTTGTGCCGGGAGTTTTACAACAAGCTCAAGCTCACACTAACAAAAGCGAATCGATTAAAAGTGATATTGTGGACCCACCCATCCAGGATGGGATCTGCCCCAGCGCAGGTCCTGGACCAACTTCTCAGAGAGTCCCCACAGCACCGCAGGCTCCCTCGGCCCCTTCTGCAGCTAAAGCTCCTTTTTAATTGCCTTCCGAGAGGAGCGGTGACACTCTCCGCAGGGAGGATTGATTTAGACATGCAGTTTTCTCCACAGACTTCGCAAGCGGTTGTAACAAGGTCACAGAGAAAAACAATTTTATCCTCTGATTACTGTAACATGATATGAGCTTGGAATTGCATCCACTTGGACTATTTATTTAGGCATTGCTTGTCTGGTCCCTGAAGAAAACTCCTCGGTGGAGGAAGCACAGGCAGGCAGGGCAAGGATTGCTCCCAGTGTTTCCCAGTGTTTCCCAGTGCTCCCAGTGCTCCCCAGGCACCTGCAAGGGCAGATCCTGGGTGCTGGAACAGAGCTGCCACGGGTCCAGCACCGGCAGAGCTCAGCACAGTGCAAGCCTCAGCCATTAAAAAATGAGGTGCATTTTCCCTGGATGGTCTCTGGATGAAGAATATCTTCCTGCATCTTTTTTCGTGAGCTCAGAACGGGCTGTTTAGAAAGTGCAGCAGGGGATGCACACAGCTCAGCATCTCTTCCTGATCAAGCCAAATCCACACAAAAGAATGAATCTGGCACTTGCAGGTACCTCACTGTGTGAGAATACTCATCCGGAGTGAAATACTACAAATATTCGGTGAATTGTCAAAATAGTGGGAATGTAACAAGGTCAGAATACTGAGACATCCCATCATAATCAGCCCTAATTCCAGCAAAGCTGCGTTTAAAGGAGATTTTTTTGTCAAAGGTTTTTCATGGACTGGTGGCTTTGTAGCACAAGGTTGTTTGGATCAAGTCATTTCTGATGAACGTTTATTATGGAGAGGAAATGTCACATCCATTCCATGCCGTGAAAGTTCATAAACTTGCCCAGATAATTTAAGAACTTCTCAGGCCATAACCTGTTGCCTTGGGAATTATTTAAATGCAGAGGACAGGCAGAGCGTGGGCTGAGACAGTGGCACTGGCACCCACTGAGGGATGCCAGTGATGCCTTGAGAGGCTACCTAGAAACAGAGCCTAGACAGGAGTAAGGGAATAAAGGTGGATATTTATTTGAAAGGCCTTCAAAGGTACACTCTGGGGAGCCAGAGGTTATTGCCAAGATGGACCCCAAGATGAGCAAGTCATGAGTTCTTCACACTTGTATAGGTTTGGTCCATCTACATATCAGCATAAATTCACCAATTAAAACTTTAGCTAAATGATGTAATTTCCCCAAGTTTTACCCCTCTTCCCAAGATGTTGGTTTGCACATTTCAGGCCTAGGACAGGCTGGGTGTCCTTGGAGAGCAGGCCTGGAGAGGCTTTGTTCTGCCTGCCTGGCCTGAGAGAGCAGCAGCTCACAGCTGCAAGGAACTGCACAGTGACACACCAGGCAGGGCAGGGTTTGAAAAGCATAAAAATGAGAACCCAGGGCATCACCAGGACCGGAGGACATAGGTACAGCGGGAAGCCCAGGGGTGCCCGCCCAGCATAGCCGGCACCGAGCTCCCCCCACTTCCTGGGAATGGACCACGCACTGGCACTTGGCGTGGAAAATGTGGACCACGCACTGGCACTTGGCGTGGAAAATGTGGACAACAGTGCCCAGGGGTGCCCAGGGTGCCAGCAGAGGAGGGTGGGTGCCCAGAGGTGAGGGGCCAGACAGCATTCAGGAGAATGTCCCGCCACATCCCTGCCGTGAGGGTTAACTCTGCTCGTGGAGGGGGTTTTGCTGACTCTCTGCTCTTACATCACGGCTGTGCTATGAGGCCTGGCAGGGCTCCCACTCTGCAGCTCCGGGCTCCAGCCTCTGTCAGTTTTGGCGCAGGGAAAGGGAGCCTCGGCCAGGGCAGCAGGGAGGGGGCAGAGGCACTGAGCCCGCCCAACCCTTTGCTGGGGCTGCAGGGGGTCGGGGTCTCACTGGGGGGATGAGAGAGGCCCACCACTGCTTGTGCAGCTCCCAGCTGTTGGCTGGGCTGAGGGGTGGGGAGGGGGCTCTGTGCAGCGCACCTCGGCGTGGCACAGCGTGGCACAGCGTGGCATGGCACAGTGTGCTCCCTGGGATGCCCTTGGTCCATCGGGACAATCCGTGAATCCGTGCATTTCCACGGGACCAGCGGAGCCGGAGCAGACCCAGCCCGGCTGGATGCGCCCAGCTCCGGCCCCACGCTCCGACAGCGAGGCACCGGCCTCAGGAATGAACTCACGGAGCAAAACCAGGCAGCCTGAGTCAACTACTCCCTAAAATCATCAATTACACCGTGACAGCCCAGAAGGAGAGGAGGGGAAGTTGGGGACACGCTGCCGAGGGGAGGGGAAGGCCAGAAGGAGAGAGCAGTAGTTAAAGCCCCGCTGTGAATCAGGAGGCACAATGGCATTTCCAGATGCACGGAGCCTTGGGTGGGTGTGTGACAGCTCCAGAGCTGGAGTTTTGAGAGCTGGAGCCGAGCTGGAGCAGCGGGATGAGTGCCATGGGGGAATGGGGGGGTGCGGTGCTGGAAGGCACCTGGGCCCATGGGGCTCATAGGCAACATTCGTACCCCGAAAGGGACAATAAACACACTGTGGATAAAATTTACAGGTGAGACTCAGCTGGGCCGAATTGGGATGAGCTGCACATACCCCCAAAACCAGCTAAAGACATGGAACTTGGAAGAATTAGGGCAGTGCAGGATACAACCAAGAGAAACACGGCTGAGAGAGAGCACAGCTGGAACAGCCAAGACCTGAGGGAGTGAGAGGGAGGAAACAGGAGGATCTGGATGGGAGAGGTAAAAAAGATTTCAGGCAGAAAGTCTGGGATGAGCCTGCAATGATGGATGGAAAGCAAAGATCATTTCCGACCCTGCTGTCATTTCAGTCCACGGGACCGAGGCAGATCGCAATCAGTTTGATGCTGAGTCCTGCAGAGCCTGCCCATGCTCTGGGCTGCCCCAGATCTGCCACGAGGGACCCAAGAGGATCCACAGCAGGTCCCTGGAGGGGCTCTGAGCTCCCCACAGGCAGAGCCAGCGCACCCCGTACCCCCCGTGCCATGCCCAGCCCCACAGCACATGACCCATCCAGCAGTGCAGGACCCACCCTGGGCACTGATTGCAGCTGCTACATGATCACCTTTTAACTTAAAACACAAAAATATCCACAAAGAGCCAGCAAGTGTGTCCTCTCCACTTAACATCTGGAACATAAATAAAAGATGGACGGAGAATGGGATTTCTTTGGAGAGTAGGAAACAAAGTGCCTCGCCACTAACTTACTCTAGTGTTTTTCTGTAATGTGATTTCCAGTTCCTCTGGTTATCAGGAACCCCCATTGTTTTCCCGCTGAAGAGGCGATTTCAATGCCCAGCGCACTGCGGCCCGTGTTTGGGATTCTGGGGTAGTTTTTTTGATATCCCCTAATTTCTCCACGCTGAGGCAAATTTGTCACACGCATGGGTCTGTTTGATTTCATTAAACAGAATATTTAAGCATAAAAATTGTTTAATCGCCTTGTGTCATTATGAGATGAATTTCATTTTGCATACATTTGCATATTTCATCAAAATTAAGGCTGCTAATATGCAAATGAGAGCCAGGTTGCGGCTGAGGTGTTTATTGTAATAGCTGCAGGCTGTTCCACTTGAAAAGCTTCTGGGCGGCGCAGTGAAGGGGGCGCAGAGACCCCTCTGAACACCTTTTAGAATCAATTTGCTGGTATTTCTCCCACTGACACCCCCAAAAACTGCCCGGGTCTGGGATGAGCACCCGGGGGCTGGGATGGGCACCCAGGGCCTGCAGTGAGTACTCAGGGTCTGGGATGAGCACCTGGCTCACACCCCACAGCCTTGTCCCTCCAAGCTGGGAAGTCTCTCCCTCTTCCCTTCACTGCAGCAATAAAAACAACCCCAACCTCCTCCCTGTGGTAGGAAGATCCTCCCAGCGCCAAGGCTGCCCCCAAGAAGGTCCCTGGGGCTAGGGCAAGTCCCAAAAATGCCTTTCCCCCCCCCCCACAAAGCCTGGAGAATGAGGCGTCTCCCTGCTCTCATTGAACGCAGTGAAGGTCAAGCACCAAGTTCCTTCAGACCCATTTGAGAGGCCCAGACAGACAAATCATGAAAATCAATCCATGGTGGGTAATTAATGCAGCCTTCATTAGCACGCAGCAGCTGAACGATCCGCATCCAGCGTTCTGTGCTCCGTGGCAGCCCAATAAATCGGGATGGATCCCGCTCTCCCAGCGCCGGGCGCTGCCTCACTTTTCTTTCCCGATCGATGCAAAGGCCTCCCCAACCCCAGCACCATCAGCACTTTCACTGCTGGGAGTGTGAAGCTCCAGGAATTGTATACGATGTGGCATCAGGCCCTTACATTTCATTTTTAAAACCTATTATCTGCTTGTTTTTAGTTAGAGACTTCATGCTTTTAACCCATCCCAGAGCCCCCTTTTTGTAAAGAGCTGCCCTGTGCCTTGGGCAACTGTTGGGTTGTAGATGGTGCAGGGGCAACACACAAAGCCCTTGATGGGTGATCAACTCCTTCAAATGGAGTTTAGCAGTTAAACCAACATCCCTCCATCCATCCCTCCATCCCACACAAAGCCCATCCTGCTAACTCAGCCCCCAGCCCACAATGCAGAGGCGCAGGGCGAGCTCCTGCCTGGCCACGGGCAATGAGAGCAGCCCAAAGGAAAGAGCTTGTGGCAGTTTTCAAAGCTTTTTGGGGCTCGCATTTAAAGCACAAGGGGCTTTTTCAGCACGTGTTAGTCGAATCAAAAATCATATCATCACTTCTCCAAAGAAAACTCGAGCAGTGTCTTTGCTTTCGTGCTCAGAGATAAGCCCTGCCTGGATATTAAGCAGGGGTATTCCCACGTTTTTAGGGGGATTTTTGTAAATATAAGCCCTGAATGGCTGCTCTACAGCGGTTTATAAGGGAAGGTAACCCTGCACTCCCACAGCACAAGAGCAAAGGAATGCAAATCCCAGAGCTATTCCCAGCGTGTCTCCTCACACGAGGAAGGGGAATGGGACCACCTTAAGCCTGTCTGAGAGACCGAGGCGCAAAGGTATTTGTTTAAAAAAAAAAAAAAAGTGTAGTGATTGCAGAGAAAAGAGAAACCTGAGAGCTCCTTCCCGAGCAGTCAGACAGGGTCACCAAAACCAGACTAAATAGTCTGACTGAGGGCAAAGCGCGGGGCTGGCTGAAAACTGATCCTCGGGATGGAGGAGCAGCCACAACCACCGGGGCAGGAGGGCCGGGTGGGAAAGCAGAGCCACCGGAGGGACCTCGGTGTGACAGAGCCACTGGAGAGGGGCTGGAAGTGCCACAGAGCCACCAGAGAGCAGCTGGAAGGACCAGAGGGTGGCTGGAGGGACCGTGGTGCAACAGAGCCACCAGAGAGAGGCCAGAGGGACTGGAGAGTGTCAGGAGGGACCTGAGAGCATCCGAAGGGACCACGGCATGACAGACACAGTGAGGAGCAGCCGGACAAACCCAAATCCCTCCAGTGCCTGAGGGAGAGGAGCAACTCAGAGAGAGCTCGTAACTCATCCTTATTTCAGAGACCTGAAGCCAAATCCGGGAACTCCTGAGAACTGGCTGCAGTAGAACCAGACTGAGGTCCATGTTCTCCTCATGGCTCACAAGTTCCCAGTGCATCGCTGGTGTTCTTTCCCGAAAGGGTCGCCTTGCTCTCAGCCTAGAAGGACCTTTCCCAGTGGTCTCAGAGGGCAGCTGCAGAGGAGCTCCCAAGGAGCAGAGACTTCACTCTCACTACAGCTGGGGACCATCCCCACCAACAGTCACACACCAGCATCTCCCAGAGTGCACAGATTTCTATTTTTGTTTCAGAAAAGGACTAAAATCACATTTATTCCCTGCCCGGAAGCCACACCCCTACTACAAGGCCGACCCACAAAAAATTTACCCAAACCCAGTTTCCTGCAGGGCTGAGACCCTCACCCTGGGTTATGCTTCACCTGCCCCAGGTTCCCACCTGTGAGGAGCAGGATTGCAGGAACAAGCCCCCCACAACCTTTAAAAGCCAGCTGTGAGCCCTGTAGCCACATGCTGAGCCAGGCTGAGGGGCTCTTCTTGGGATCCTGGGGGCTCCTGGGGGCTCTTGAGGGCTTCCTGCCATGCCCTGCCCAGTGCTGGACCATGCCAGTCTGTGCCATTGCCAGTGCCACCATTCTCTGAAGGTATTTGCCCTTTATATCTTTGTATCTTGCTGCCCTTCAGGGTTTGGTGGTTATTTTTTGTTTGCTTTGGGTTTGGGGTTTTTTTCTGCCAATTCCTTTTTCTCTTCTGAATTTCCTTACCTTTTTTTTCTACTCTTCAGTTGGTTTCTTCTCTCTTTTGAGAAGAACTTTGGGAGCTGAAGGGCACCCCCTGAGTGTGCCCATGGCTGGAACAAGGGGAGCACACAGGGTTACAGAACCAGCAGCAGATGGCTGAGTAAACACGGGGCACTGCCAGAGATCAGGCAAGCAAGAAACACACGGTCAATTCTTTTAACTTATGGCTGCACTTAATTACTGCCTTTCCTCCCTTCACAAGCTACATATGGGATTAATAATAGTGCTGAATCAGATAGGGTCTCTCACAGAATCACGGAATCGTTTGGGTTGGAAAGGACATCTGAGATCATGAAGTCCAACCATTCCACCAGCGCTGCCAAGGCCACCACTGACCCAGTTCCCCCAAATGCCACATCCATACGTCTCTCAAATCCCTCCAGGGGTGGTGACCCCACGCTGCCCGGGGCAGCTGTGCCAGGGCTGGGTGGCGCTTTAGGGTAAGGATCTACTCGAGGCCATTTCCTCTTGTCATGATGCTTCTCCCAACCCCACCTGGCTGCCCCCTCCTGTCAGGGAGTTGTGGAGGGCCAAAAGGTCTCCCGTGATCCTCCTGTTCCCCAGGCTGAGCCCCTCCTGCTCCCTCAGCTGCTCCTCACATGACCTTTCCTCATCTCTGATGTTTCATTGTGGTTTCACTGCGCTCCATCAGTTACTCCGGGCTTTACCTGGGCACAGCAGTGGGTGCAGCGCCCAGGGACACCTTGGCGGCAGGAAAATGTGATTCCAAAAGCCCAAATTATGTGCTAGGCTATGTCTGACTGTTTACCTGTGGTGTTTGCCAACTGCTATCTCATTAGCTGTACAGGAAATACAATTGATATTTCTGCAGAGACGTGACACTTGTGCCTTTGCTGAAAAGGGAAGGGTTTCTCAGGGCTTCACATCACTCCTGCTTCCCATAAGTGATACTGCCTCGTTTTGGGAAGGATTCCAAGAAATAAGAGCTTACCAGAGAGGCCTCTTGAAAGTATGGGCAGCTTTATGTCAGCCTGGGAGCTCCCTCAGACACAAATCTTCTGGAGGAAAGAGTGGATTCTCTGCTGTTTGCAAAAGGGCCACAAATGGGAAATAAAATGTTTGTGCAGCTCTTTAATGTGAAAAACATCCATTTTGGAGGAGATTCTGTGTCTAGTCTGGGTGAGACGGAGCAGGCAGCCTGCAAGGGGCTGCAGAGGGAGGTGAGGGCTGTTTGCAGAGATCCCTGCAGCCCTGGCCACTGAGTCAGGACATTGCCTGGTCTGAGCCCTCGTAAGTGGGATGCCCCCAATCAGGGAAGCAGTGCACATGTCCACATCTGGTCCCAGATGTGCTGCGACTGGGGGCCTGTGTGATGCAGGGGGGATGCAGAAGAGCCTCTCCCACTTCTCCCTCTCACTCCGGTGAGAAGCAGTGCAAGGCAATTTAAATTCCTCTGGGGATCACAGCTACTTACTGCCAACCTGAAACCTCCCTCCAGGCACTCTCACCGCTCCCCTCCTGTCATCAAAAGGTATTTTTGCCACTTGCAGACTTTCTCTTCCCCACACCCAGCGTCCACCAGCGAAGGGGAAAACGCCGCTTCCCTTGGGAGGTGACCCAGGGGTGGAGGTATCCTCACGGCACTGGGGTGAGGGGGCAGCACGGCTGGGTGAGCTCTGCCACCAGCAAGGACACGTGGGGCCGCACAGCAGGGCCGGCCAGAGGGAACACGAGCAGGATTTCTGCCAGCAGAAGGGAGAGTGTTCGGGGCAGAGCAGCCACTCTCAGCCAGCTCCGAGCCCGAGCTAAGCAGGTATTTCCATACCTGTCTGCAAGAGCGGCTCTCCCCTCGGGACACGTCACAAACCTGTAGGAGAGAAGAATTTCTGGTCCGGTGGTTTTGTGCTCCTCATGCATTTCTGCTCTTTATTTCGAGGAAATTTTGGGCTCCCCTGAAAGGAGGAATTCTGTGCAGAGCATTCTGTGCGCTGGGGACGCTGTGACAAATGGCTCTGCTGCCGTGGCCGCTCCCTCTTCTCTCCTTCCGCTCACCCGACAGTTTCTGGTGTTATTTCTTGCCATAAAGCCTCTCTTTGGAGATTTGCATGGAGTTCATACATAACAAGGCTTTTTTTTTCTCCCTGGGACGAAATCTCTTGAAATCTGATCCACGAACACATCTAAACAGGCACACTAACAGGAAACTCGGAGATATGGAAATGTAAATGAGTCCCCAATCAATAAAGGTAATTATAGTGAGAGATAGACTGACATACAGTATCTTGAGGCTTTTTTCCTTGTCTTCCAAGGGGGTCCCCAGAGGCACCACAGACACTGGTGAACGCCTTTCCAAGGCTTACTATGGCTGAGGAGAATTGTTCCCTGGAACAGGCACGGGAATGACATTGCCAAGCCCACGATGTGCCCACTGCCACCGGAGCCAAACCTCTCCAGCAGGCTGGGGGCAAGGAATCCAAGCACAGTCACTGCCGAGGGATTTTCAGTTCTGTGGTTCCATTCCTCTTTGACATCCTATTTTTTTTTTTTTAATTTTTGCTGTAATTATAGCCAGCGTGATGAAGAGATCAGCATTATTGAACTTTCTTTTTACCTTTTAAAAGATGTCACCAATTTTGCCCAATTAACCGTGGGTCTAAGCAGTTCTAAATACAAACTGCTGCCAAGTTTTGCAGAACCCCTAAGGAGAGAGAAGTTGGTCTCCTCCCCCGTGGTTGGCTGTTGGTGACCACCTCACCTGTGTGTTTCTTTAAGGGCTGATGGGACAGATCACCCAGGATTTTCTGCTGTGGCCAGTTGGTCAACGGGCACTGGGGGCAGGGAAGTGGAGGAAGTGCAGAAAAGCCTGAAATGGGAACAGTGGAAAGGAGTCAATTAAACACACAGCAGCTTTGCTTGTGCCAAGAGCTCCCTGAGCTGGGTCACCACATCCCTCCAGCCTGTTTTCCATGTCCAAAAGACCTGATGGCACTGAGGGGTCAGTGAGGAACCCCCAAACCCCAGTCCTGTCTGAGCACAGCCCAGATGTGGCTCTTCTGATGGGTCTTGATGAATTTGCTCCCAAGCCCTGCTGCGTTTCAAGAGCTTCGTCCCTCGTGCACAAACCTCACGTCCTGCCCAGCACTCGTCTGGATCGTCTTTATTTGAGAGAGGAACTTCTAAACTTCCTCAACAAAGTCCACAGTGTTTGAACTAGGGAAACAGTTCCTAGTGCAAGCTCCAAGAAAGACCTTTAAAATTTTCCTGCTTGAACCTCTGTCCCTCGCATGAGGCATGATGGACGCCTACGAGGTCATCTCCCCATCTGCTTTCAGCTCCTGCGGAAGACACGTCTGACAACTTTGACGCAACCCCAAACCCAACGCATCTCTTCCTCCACAGCAATATTTTAAATATATATATCTGCGCTTGGAGAGGAGCAGAGCTGTGAAGATGGCGGTTAAGGTCACGCCATTACAGGCGGTTAAGGTCACACCATCTGACACATGTCAGATGAAAAGCTCGAGTACGAATATTCAGCCAACTGCTCAGAGCAGTTTCTCGTCCTTGCGTGGAGGGAGCAGCGCTCTTCCAGCGGAGCAGCTCCGCACGGTGAGTGAGCCCATCCCTCCCCGCTTGCGGGGTAGGAAATGTGTTTCCTTGCAGCGCCAGCATAACCAGGCACCTCTAACAAACGTGGCACACGGGAAACGCCAGACTTTCTCTCTTTCTTCCCTCTCGCAATCACATTTAACAGAGCAAGAGCGGATATGGCTTCTACCCATCCTCCTTCGCTTTGTGTTCTCCCTGGGATGGGAGGGGGCTCTCGAAGCTGCTTTGGAGCAGGACAGACCTTGCTGTAAGGGACCGGGCTCGGTGTTGCTCGGGGTCAGCCTGGTGTCCCGGCACCGGCAGTTTGCGCTTTGGGGGTGCGGGCGGGGCCGGCTCAGCCCGGCAGGGTCCCCGCCCCGATGCGTTCGTGCCACGCCGATAGCAGCCGATAGCCCGGAGCGCTCGCGGCACCGGCACCAGGCTCGCACTGTTTGCCGCTCCGAAGTACAGATGGCTCTGGGGTGGCTTTTCTTGGCACATCCCTGCAAAGCCTAGAGAGGGCATCTGCTGAAAACAACTGCTTTGGGATGGCGGCGGCCCGGCCCGCTCCCTCCCGGCGCTCCCATCTGGATCGCGCTGACCCCGCGGCCGCGGGCGCTGGGTTAAACGCGGGAGCTGCGGTTCTGCACCTCCAACAGCTCCAGGCAACGAACGGATTTCATGCGCAGCCCTCCTGTACCTCTCCTTGATGTTCTGAGGCAATGAGAAAGAAGTGTTAAATTTGTTCTTGGCTACTTTTCCTTGCAACTCCCAAAGGCACCGGTTACAAACTGAATCAGTTATCAGCTAGTTAGGCTGGCAGTTCCCGAAGGTACCGCATGAATACTGATAGAGACCCATGCATTATTCAGTGCGAAGAGCAGAGGAAAATGAGCAACACGTCCAAAACAAGAACAGCAGTGGCAGTAAGGGAATAATTAGCGAGCTGTCACTTGTCCCTGTCAGTATTCCCTCCCTTAACACATAAGGGAAAATAATAAAAAAGGGTAAGATCATCTTGCAAGCTCTGCTCTTAAATATGCAGCTGGTAGGTTAAAATACAATGATAAAGGGGAGAGGATAGAGAGCTCTGATACAGTTTTCAAAAGATATGGCCTCCATTTCCATGGAGACTGTGGGGTTTTTTTATTTTTTTTTTTAATCCCACAGGCACTGGGTTATACAATAAGTCCCTGCCTTAAATATCAGCCCATGTGCAACAGCATGAAAGGGACGTGGCTCTAACACGGCAGTTTATCCCAAGGAAAATATTTAGGATTTTTTCCCCCTCCCTTTGTACAAAACACTACTGAAGTCGATGTATTTTAGTGAAACCAGGTTGACTGAAATTGGCTTTGCTGAGAGACTCTGCAGCTCCAATGCAGAGCGTGAGAGCGGGGGAATCCTGCAGCCGGGGTGGTGTTCCCGGCGCTGCTCCCCCATCCCAACCCCTTCCCCTCTCCGGAGGGGCTGGGGGCACCGGGATGCAGCCCAAACCGCAGACTGGAGAGCTCAAATCAAGTTAATCTGGAGTAAATTTTTTAACTAATTAAGCAGTTCGTGGGCTGATGAGAACGAAGTCGTTCTGCTGCAATCTCCAAACAGCCCCCAAGCTCAGGAGGATGCGAGTGCCCGCTGTCAGCAGTGCTCTGCCCGCGGTGCCGGGGAAGGGTGCCACACATCCTGCGGGGTCCAGGTCCTGCCGGGACCCCTCGGGCTCTCGTTAGGACAACAGCGAGCGCTGCTGCTCTGTCAGGCTCCATCCCCGCAGAGCTGTGCGGGTCCATCTGCCTCCACGACAGCCCCTCCGTCTTCGCCTGCAGCAGCCCTCGGAGAGCTCCGCGCTGCCAGGCTCGTTCCGAGCAGGGAAGGGATTTGTGCGACGCGCTGAGATGCTGCATTCACAGCAATGCTAGCGCTGACTTCCCTAAAATATCCTGACATGGATCCCTCCAAACAATCTGCTTCATCACGGCGAAGCTGCAGTCAAGCGGAACAGGGAAGCGAGTGCGTCTCCGAGCATGTGGCCCACCATGGCTCCGAAAATGTCGGGATTCGCCAGCAGATTTCAACCCTCTCACACAGGGAATGGCCACGGAGGTCATTGCCAGCGACTGCAGTGTTTAGCAAAGCCATTAGTTAACCCAGCTTATTTTGGAGCGCTGCAACACCTACACCACTGAGGACTCACTTCCCCTCTTCTCTGCCTTGATTTCTTAAAAGAAAATTCTGGAGAGCCCGCCGGCAGCAGCAGGTCCTGCAGGGAGCAGGAAGGAGGTGAACTCCATCCAGGAGCTCCTGGCTAGGGGTGCAGGGTCGGGGTGCTGCTGGAGGGACCGGGGAGCTGCCTCTGACAACGGCTTTGACTCAAAACAATGGGAAAGAAAATAAGGAAAGGTTGGGAAGGCTGATCAGGAGTGCCTGCAAATGGCGCCTGTCCAGCTCCCCAAAAGTCAGGAGAGGTTCTTCAGCAGTGCTCTTCCCACGCTGGGAGGATGTCTCATTCCAAGTTCCTCTTTTTTTCCCCAAAATACATTTCATTGTTTTTCCCTGCTCCTGCCTGGCAGCCCGTGGGATAACAGCTCTCCGTATATAGTCTCACACTATAAAAATGCACACAAAGTGAAGCATTTTCATGTCAGGTTTCCCTAATCCCTTTCTAGCTCCTGACTAATCCTGCCCAGCCCAGCCCCTGCCGTGCCACAGCTCCCTCTGAGATGGTGCCACAGATTTGCGCAGACGACTCTGTTTGATGGGCACTCGATGGTGCATATACGGTCCCCTGTTGAACCCTGCTTCCAGCGCAAATCCATGGGAAGGTTTTGGCTCATCAAACGTCTTTCTGGCTGTCCTTAAGCCACTGGCGAGGTGGCCATTTTCCTTATCCGTCACGTGCGCTCTGCATCGTCCCAGGTCTTTGATGAATGATTCTCTGGATCATGTATTTCATCCCACCAAGCCCGTGTATGCACTGGGAAAAGAAAACTGGAGATATTTCACATCAACTAAACAAGCGTCTTTGGTGTCAAGTGTCTGTGTTTTTGCATAAGCACCCACCAGTTCTTCTCGGTCTCCCTCTGAATGAGATCCCCGCACGGATGAATATTCATGAGAATTAAACGGGAGAGCTGCGATTTTCAGCAAAGGAAACTTTCCTGCTGGAGGAGGAGTGTACTTTTGCTGATGCTTCTCTAGCGTGTGCTCATCCCCAGGTGACACCTTCCACGCTCCTGGGACAGGGTTAGGGAAGCCACTCGCTGCTGGCACGGAGCTTGGCTCCGAGCCACAGCCCAACCCACCCCAGTGCTCCCCGACACCGTGAGAGGCACAGTGCTGTGCTGGCCCCCGACCTCCCTGGAGCCGTGTGACCTTAAACCAACCCAAATTCGGATGGGTTATTTTTAATATACGGTTGCAGGACAGACCCTAGGCTCCAAAATCCACATTCTAAACGGTAAGAGAGTTTTCTGCCTTGCTCTCGCTTGGATTTGGATGCTCAGCCCGCTCCAGCCGATGCCATCCGTTTTCCCTCCTGTATCTCCCTGTGGCTGGAGCTGCACAGACGGCGGGGCCGGCGCTGCTGGCGGTGTCGTTACTGCTGTCACACAGCCGTCACTGACAGGCGGTGGGAGCACCGGGAGCCTGATGTTCCACCACTCCTTGCCCAGCTCTCCGCATCTCCACTCGGAATTGCAGGACCTTTGTTTCCCAGCTGCGGCTGCGGTTGAGGTTTGATTGCAGGAGGATGCGCGATTTAGCCGGTGGAGAGTGAATAATTTGGCACGGAGCGTTCCTTGTTATTCCGCCGAGCAGCCTGTGTGTCAATCGATGGGGTAACAATTATGATCAATGTCAACAGGAAAAAACAAACCCCCACCATTAAGCAAGCACAAATGTGCACAGGCACAGAGCAGCCTCGCCGCTGCCTTGCTGTGGCTGCCACAGCCGGTTCCTTGCCTGGGGGAACACCCAGTGCCCCCAGGGGAGGGATGGGGCAAGATCACAGACCCGGCTCCTCCTTGGCCAGGCCCGTCCTGATGCTTTGGAATGAATTGCTGAGATGCAGGATTTGGAGTTTGCCAAATCATGCTGCGTGTGCTCCCAGGCAGAGGCTGGGTGGGCTCCAGGGCTGGGGAGCATCGGGCACCAGCTCGTCCCACGGCAGCACCAGAGCAGGTGGTCCAAAACCGTGTCAAAGCCACTGGGACTTCGCCAAAGAAACTGAGCTGTGGCCTGCCCTGCCTTTTTTACACTTGAGCTCCAGTGCCTGAGACAGGGCCAGTGAGTCAACAGGCTGGAAAACCTGTGGGGCGCATGGTCCTGGCAGGAGAAAGGTACCAGAAGGGCTGCTCAGGTGGCCCCAGTTCAGCAGCACTGAGCCCCAGCTGGTACTGGTGTCTGGCTTTTGAAAGTCGGCTCCATGACCTCTCTGCAGGTGCCTGCAGTGGCCGGATCCCTCCCCAGCTCCTCCGAGACGTCCGGCGAGCACGGCAGCATCAGCAAAGCGAGTCCTTCAGCTGTAGGGATGTGGGTTAGGCTGGCATTCCCGACGGGAGCATGCCTGGCATGGGCTGGCAGCACCTCCCGTCATTAATGCAGCTCAGCCACACCTGAGGTGCCACTCGGGCGAGATGCAAGAGCATTCCAGAGGAACGCTTGATGTCCTCTGTCACTCACTGCCAGGGATAACGCTCCTCGCTGCTGTCACACCGCGCGTGTAGGATGTTGAATTAAACAGTGGGTCTTTTGATGCTGCTGAAGGAACTGTTGCATTAATTATCCATAGAATTTGCACATGCAGCTCACAGGGAGGAAAAGGCGCGTTTCCCCCACACTGATGCACATTTGAATCTCAGCCCCCTCTCCCTCCGAATCGCCCCTCGCCGCGCTGGGCCCTTCCGATTGTTTATTGATGAACCCAACTTTGGAAGGGTGAGGTCTTTGCCAGGTGAGGTCTTTGTTATTTTTACTCCCACGTTAGTTAAGGCCGAGAGTATTATTTTACATGCCAATGAATAATTTACCTGCCAATAAAAAAATTACTTGGAAACAATCCTCTTCACGGGCTGGCGTTTCCCGCGTGGCTCAGGGATGTGGTGGGAACACGCCGGATGCAGGAGCCCAGGTGTGCAGCAGGTACCCTGGAAAGCTGCCATGGAAGGAAAGTCCTAAATGGCTGCGTAAAATAAAATGTCCCCAGCCCCAGTTTCCACGAGCTGTGGCTGCATCTCCAAATTTATAGCTTAGAAAAAAAGAATAATTGCGAGACCACATTTTTCACTTGTGCTTTTCCTGAGATCTCTATTTTCCCCTTGGATTCTCCACACCTCCTGATTATTTATAGCATACCAGAACTCCAGCCTTATAAAATACCATGCATGACTTCTCCTTGCACTCAGTGCTCGGGGAGACCAGGCACTATTGGTAAAAGATTTAACTCATTAATAGAGAGAAGCTGGAACAAAGCTCTGTAATTCAGTATTGGCTTCCCCCAGCCTGATGGTGTTTATTTAGAAAGCAGCAAAGACACAGGCGTGTGGGGCTATAAATCAGCAGAAAATCAAATGCTAACATGTAAATAAATTGCAAATCAGCTGAGAAATTGGTTTCATTTTGAGACGATAAAGCATATTTCTCCTGTACTTATTTTATAAGGTGCCCCTTAAGACTTGTAATATTTCTGTGTGGTAATGATAAACATTAGTGAGTTGCTTTAGAAATGAAAAAATGGCAACCCTGTGGGGATTTGAAAAACATATGCACTTCAAATTTGAAAATCCAATTTAACTGTCCATTATATGGAGAATAAAAAAAGGTAAGGATAGGATAATTTTGCAGTTACACAGCATTTGACTAAATCTGATTCAGGGATGACAGCTACACTTTAAAAGCTACATGTCTGAATGTAAGGAGACAGCAAATCATTTATTTATGATTGTAATCTAGCTCCTGTCTAACAAGTTAACAACTGTGCAGAGTGCTCCCTGAGTGGAGGCAGCCTGTGTAGGCTTGTCAGTTAGCACTTTTAAAAACACTTTTCATAGAATTTTGGGTAAAAAAAAAAATAAAATAAAATAAAAGAGACAAAAGAGAGTCCCTGTCAGATTTACCAAAACAAGCAGATGTTAAAATTGCAGAAGTTTGAAGAAACAAATCCTGTTCTTAATTCTATGCAAAGCACCTTGCGCAGAAGGTACACAACAGCCAGAGGGGCCCATGCAGGGATCCGGTTGTTTGTGCATCCTGAACACGGCAACAACCTCGTGCTTTGCTGGAAGTGTCACTTCTTTGACACCAAAGGCTTGGCTCCTGCATCCATGTCTGTGGCATTTTGCAGTTTTTGATGCCCACAACTCTCTCTGCCCCCCCGTTCCCACACGCCCTGCCCTGGTTCCAGCTGTGCCTTGGAGCAGGCGCAGCTGCACAAGCACAGCAAGCTCAGAGCCGTGGGCTTGTGGCTGTACCTGCCCGAGGTGAAGTGTTGATGTCAGGGTTTTAAGGGAACCAAACCACCTGAACATTTATGAAGAGCAGGAAACGGGGAGTGTTTGCCCAGCAGCTCGAATGGGATGTAAGTAATCTAATTCTGATGTTATACATTCTTTTATTTTAAATGGAAGGGACCATAATGCTAATCCAGTTCCACCCCCTGCCATGGACAGGGACACCTTCCACTATCCCAGGTTGCTCCCAGCCCCATCCAACCTGGCCTTGGGCACTTCCAGGGATGGGGAAGTGTTCTTAGTATGAAAGGTCTGAAAGGTGGATAATGCAAGCAGTTTTTATGAAGAATGACAGAGAAGAGATGGTGGAGCTGCTGTCCACGGCCCCAGTGCCCATATCAGACACTTGTGGGACTATCCACCAGCTGGAGAACTGGGACAAGCAGGGGACAAGCTAATGTGGTGTTGGAAGGCTGGGCAGGGGCAGATGAAATTCAAGGCAAACAAATATAAGTTCTTGAACTCTGGGAGGGTTGTAGAACTGGAAATCTCGTCTTCATGAGCAAGGAGGACTCTGTGGTGGGGGCCAGCACCCAGGAGTGAAAATTGAAGGCTGCGATAAATAACTCTGTGGAAACACTAGTTCTACATCCAGTAGCTCCCAGCCAAATATTGGGAATTATTAGGGGGAAGGTAGGGATTGAAGAAAGAGCACTGTGGTGTTACTGACATCTGTGTGGCAGCTCTGCCCCAAACCCTGCATTGTTCTGTTCCCAATCCATGACACAAAACCAGCAATAGATGAGAGAAGGGACCAGAGAGGGGCCCAGGGATGAGTGAGGATAAAGTCAGGATTCCCCAGAGTGAGGCTTTTCAACCTGAGAAGGGACACAACAGAAATCTGTAAAGCCAGGACAGTGAACAAGGATTAGCTGCTGGTTTGAGGGGCGTGAGGGGGCTGGCAGAGGTTGCACCCAGCAGGCAGGAGAAGGCTGCTCTCAGGCACGTGGTTAAACACGAGAGATCTCCCACCAAGAGTGTGCAAGGTAAAATTTACATGGGTTCAAAAAGTTACTGGACAAATTAATGACAGAAAAAATCCATCATACATCCATACACAGACATTATTTCTGGCTTTGAAGGATCTTGAGCCATAAATTGCTGGAGGTTAATAGAGTGTTTGATGAAGTATCATTGTTCGCTTGCTCTGTGCTTGTGCTCTCCAGTGGGTGCTCGCCGCTGCTCTCTCCCTGAGATGAGCCACTATGGCTATTTTTATGCTCTTAACATGTTCTTTTACCAGTTGGAGATGGGTCTAATGTTCAACATAAATCAAACCTCCTCGTTTGATGTGACTTGCCTCAGCCTCCTCGAAACCCGTGGCTCCCGCTGGTTTCAGCGGGGTCTAGCCTGTACCTGTTGCACTCAAATGCCAGCACGTCCCCAGAGGTGCCATCGTCCCCGCTCCGAGGGGTGACAGCAGCACTTCCAGCACCTGCTGCCCATCCCACTTCAGCCACCACGTCCACCTGGCCAAGGTGTCCGTGCACTGGCCGGCTGCATCCTTCCCCTCGGCTGGGACAAGCCCTGCAGTGCTCCCGGCTCCTGCAGAGCTGTCCCGCAGGAGCAGGAGGGGTGCGGGAGGTGTCGGAGAGCTGCGGGAGGAGTGGAAGGAGCGGAGGGGATGCGGATGGGGTGCAGGGAGGTGCGGGAGGTCAGGGAAGGTTCGGGGGAGCTGAGGGAGCGGTGCAGGGTGGGGGCTGGAGGGGGCGGGCAGCAGCAGGAGCCGGTTTGTTTATTGTGCGTGAGAATCGCGAGCGACTAAAGCGAAGGGAGAAAGTTTGAGCTGGTGGTTGTCAGATAGTATCACCCTCACACCCGCCGGGAATGCTAATGAGTGTCAGCAAACACAGGGAGTCTCTGCCTGTTTATTTACCCGGGATTGGGTCAGTGGCTGAAAATACACAGTTTTTGCTTTTGCAGATAAAATCATTCTCTTCTGGTAGAAAAGGCTGGGTTTGTAATTCAGGATTTTCCCGGTTTTGATGGAGGGGGAGAAATGGAACTGCGGCACCTCGGTCGTTCAGGGGAAGCTCGGCTGCTTTCAGATGATATTCTGCCGATACGAAGATACTTAAAATACACTTCGGAAATAGCCATCAGCAAGGGTGTTTTGGGAAAGCCGACAGTGGAAGAGTCAGGGCTGTTCACTCCACTCTCACCGGCCACTCACGGAACTGATTATTCTCCTATTGGAAAGGAATGCCAGGAGTGTTATTTAAATTAGATTAAAAGTAGAAGTGGTTTAGATAGTGTAGGAGTGTGCCCCGCTCTTTTCTCTTTAAGGGAATGAGAAGGAAATTTCAGAAATCCGTGTTTAATTAGGATTGCTAAAGTCTAGGGTAATTGCAGTCCCCCCACCCCCACCGTCCCCATGTCTTCACGCTTTCAAGTGCTTGAAAATAACAACAACAACAAAAAAAGTGTTATTACTGTGTTTTTGAACACAAACCATTGGTTGCTCTCGTGTCACCGTGTGGAGGGGACATGTCCCCGCTGGTGATGACACGGCGGAGAGGCTGGAGATGTCCCCGTGGCTGAGTGACAGCCCGGCTCAGGGAACAGCCCCTCCGGCAGCCGCGGGCTGGGCCAGGCTGGGCTCGGCAGCAAAGCCAGGAGGCCGTGGAGAACGGCACTGTTCGAGCAGGCAGCAATCTGTGGGGTCTCCAGAACCTTATCATCCATGCGAGTCAACAACTGTGCTAAATTGAAATTGTAGAGTTGATTAAACGACGTATTTAAGGCCCCATAAAAGAAAGCAAAGCCAGGCAGGGAGGGAGCGGCGTGCGGGGGGCGGCGGGTGGGGAGGGTTTATCTCACCGCGAGCAGCAGGCTCAGCCACTGATCTAATCAAATTATTCAGCATTAAAAAACTGCCAAGGCATTCCAGTGCTGCAGCTTCCAGAGGCCCAGCTGGGATCAAATGCTAATCAACATCTCCACGATATTTATTCCCACTGTCAGTCTGGTACGTGTTTGTTTTCCGAGCGCTGCATACTAAACTGAAAGATCAAGATGAATCGGTGGAGATGGGAGATGATGAGCAGCCAGGCTAAACACTGGGAAAAACACCGGCTACTGGGAAACGGGGACGGAGGGAGAGGGAGATGGTCGGAGGGAGATGCACAGCAGCCCTGCTGGCAGCGGGGACAGCGGCCCAGCCCCGCACGGCACAGCCAGGACGTTCCCACTGCTGGCTGGAGCTCTGTGCTGGACACTCACACCCCTCACACCCGGCTGCTGCTGCTGCACCAGAGCCCCGTTTCTCCTGGCAGCATCAGCGACTGGTCCTGCACCACGTGGAGGGAGGACAGTGCCCAGTGACACGGGATGGCCACACTGCGCCGTGCCCCTGGGGGACCCTCGAAGGCCGCCTGCCGACCAGCAAGGTCCTCCTTAAGCACTAGCCACAGGAGCGCTGGGAGACTAATTAATTTCCTTTTTGTTTTTCAGAGTTTCATTTTTAAATTACAGTCTTCCCTCCTCTCTAATAAATACTCAACAATTAAAGCTTTTTTTTCCCTGACATGCGATTCCAACATCTCAGTGTCCCACCCTCCTGTCACCTTCCCTGCCATAAACAGATTCGTAAAAACTGCTTTTGACGCCCCAGCTGCCATTAGCCACTTAAAATCCCATAATTATCATCCTATCATGGGCCTGTTAACGAGCAGTAAAAATAAGGCCATTGAATATGGTAATTTATTCGTAAATTAGCCTAATGAGAATAGGTTTCAGACACTGTTTACTTTCTAGCTGCCTGTTTCGGTGCGGTGCAGGCAGCCTGCGCGGGGCTGCAGAGCCGGGTGGCAGCGCGGGAGCCTCAGCCTGGGTGGCAGACGCAGCTCCCGCTCCAGCGGGCACAGCCCTGCTCCCATGCCAGCCCTGCTCCCATGCCAGCCCTGTTCCCACGCCAGCCCTGCTCCCACGCCGGCCTCCCTCTGCTGCCGTCGGGGCCAGCGCTGCTGGTGTGCAGGACACCATGT